>CAEFZX010014731.1:0-111642 GCA_903066825.1 Alfaro cultratus | reverse complement strand
GGAGGAGGAGGAGGAGGAGGAGGAGGAGGAGGAGGAGGAGGAGGAGGAGGAGGAGGAGGAGGAGGAGGAGGAGGAGTGCATCTCTAGTAGTTTCATGGGAAAGCGGTATTACTTGAGGGATATCTATGATTCTATTGAGTAATTAGGAAACTTCTGAAGAAAGGTGTAATTAATTTTATTTACCAGAACAAAAGGAAATGTGGAGGAACACAACTTTTATTTTTAATTGCAAAAAAATAAAATAAAAAATTAAAAAACTGCATATCATTTTCTTCTTTTTTCATAATTGTGTGATACTTTGTTAGTTTATCACACACAAAAACAATGATAAATTTATTGACGTTTGTGGCCAGAAAGGTGAAAATATTTTTGTTGAAATATTTGCTAAGATATTGGAGGCTAAGTACACCACATGCTGTTTCCCTTTGGAATATTATGTGAATTCATCATGAACCTCCAGTCTCAAAGCCCAGAACCAAGCTGGCTATGGTTTCTGGGTTTTTATTGACTGACAACTTACTCTAGTTCTGAACAAAAGCATTTGTATTACGGAATAAAATTTCACACAATTTTTCCTTTGCTGATATAATTATGTGAAGTATAAAACTGGAATTTTGGCCGCCAGAAACCAACAAAATTGGAGAGAAGTTAGAAGTGTTGGACAGAGAAAAGGAGGGGAAAAAAATAAATGATTTATGGGCAAGCTGTATTATTCTTTCCTCGGTCATTCCTCAGGGTCCTGTCTCGCTCTTCCTTCTCTTCAGCTCTTATTTTTCACTTGCTTTTCAGCTGTTTTTGTCATCCAGCCCTCTCCTTTCAGCTGTAGCATTGTCATCTATCCATGTAGTTCGGGTGTTGTTTGACTAACCTATTTAACCATCTGGCCTTAAGCAGATATTCTTCCTGAAATCCACTCTGCATGGAGAAAGTTCACTGTACTTCCACAATGTCACCAATAAGCCACTAGGAAATGGGCCGGAGAGGATACATTGCAGAGTACAGCAATGAGTGGCATTTGAGAGCCGCTGTCATGAGAAAGAAAGATTATAGCACGTAGAAAATTGTCTTGGTTCACGATTATGTGGTCTTTACATGAAAAATGACTGCTCTAACAGAAACGATTAAATCCCACAGTTGGACAAATAGTCAAGAGGGATTCTAATGAGATGGATTTTTTTTTTTTTCCATTGCTGATCCGCGCACACGGAAGATAAAAAAAAAAAAAAGAAAACTCAGCTTGAAAACTGTTATTCCCATTATTTTTCTGTTTGATCATATGCCAATATTAAAAGAAGGAACTCATTAGAGTCACAGAAACCAGAGAATATTCAAGCCAATATATGATTAAAAAAAAAACTCATTATGGCTAATAAGAAACAATAAAAATAAAAAAATTAAACATTTCATGTGCATTTCTTCTTTTATTTTTTTTGGTCAGTGGCTACTGCATTATGGGATTCAGATCAGAATTGCTGCAAATTCTATGCTGCTCCACAGGATGGCGATAAAGATGGCATTATGTATGTAAAAATTTAAAACAAAAAGATTCAGACCGAATCTAAAGTTACAGCTAAAGTTTGCACTGCTTACACTTTTTCTTTCAGTCATTACCTTTTTTTTTATGTTGTAGTTTCAGTTTATTGTAAATGAAAAGCCAGGGTGAAGTTATACAGAAATGGAAACATTAGAAACTGTGTTTTGTTTTTTTAAAACCAAACCATTCTGTCCCATTTCTGCCTTGTATGATTTCTTTTATGGGGCAGTTTTTAATGGGTGTATGCATGATTATTAGTTTTTGTTTGCGTGTTGCTCAAAATGTGTTAAAGTTGTTGAGTATCTATTGCATCTATAGATAAAAATACACATAAATATGGATAACCGCTTGGGTTATTTTTTAGATACCGTTGAGTTGTGTTGTGTAGTTGTGTATCAGTTTTGGCTTTGATCATATTCATGGTCATGGTCTGCATTTCCATTGTGAAAGCTTGTCACACTGTTTATTTTGTTGTGCATGCTGTTGCATCTAAAATAATCCCTTCTGGTTCTAAATGAAAATAATTAAAAGCACAGTATCAAGTCTTTTCAAGTCTTTCACTTATTTTGGGACACTTGTTATGTGCCCTGCTGTGCATAGTTTGTGTATATTGGGACGAAGGGTGTAAGATGGACAGTACTGTAATTTATTTGTCTTATAGTAACATTTTGCCTGACCATTTTTATTATGAAAGTTCAATGACCTTTACTTTGTCTATGAGAGCAATTAACTAGTCAAATATTCTTGGCTGATTTAATCCAAAAATGAGTGACTCTGCAAGCCTACTGGAGCCACTTGAAGCATTTAACCTGCTAAAGGGAGTAAATCCTTATTCATGCAGACAGTCAGTCTGCATATAGTAGCATGAGATTAAGTAGTGTTATTATTGGGTGTTTGCTTTAACATTTGATTAAGATGAATAAGAAGATCATTGCAGTAGTCTGAATGTGATGACACAAATGCCTGAATAGACTTCAGCCTATTTTAAAATCTGTGGACTGTTCTTAAAGGAAAGATATGTGCGAGAAATAATCCAGTTTAAATTATCTTTACCACTTCTGCCAGTAAGACTTGAGCCAGAAAGGTGTTGATGGCTAAAAGTGTGTGGCTGAGCTGCGACTTTATTCAAATATTAGAAGAGATATATGTATTCAGTGAGCTTGCATGAATACTTTTGACCCTGTGTTGACTTGAAAAAAATCTGCAAAACATGCAGACTTATTAATGCAGATTTTGTTTTTTGTATTTGCTGAGGTAGTTTGTTGAATTACCGTTACGCTCTTGAAAAAGAAGAATTGAATAGTGTCATTAAAAGCCAAAAAAAATCAAGACATCCATAACTTCAGATCACTTCTGACTGTAACCTTATATCCAGTTATATTTTCTTATCATTAAGAAAAATCAAATGAAAGCAACGCCGCGTGTGTTCTGTTCTTTATTCTATTCACATGAAATGTTCTGACTGACTTAGTTTCTTTAAAACACATTACAGCGTAACTAACACCAGTTCAGGAGTCATAGGATCTGAGTTTTACTTCATCTGGGTTACTTATAAGTTTAAGAGGCTTTTCTGTGGAGTTGTTGATTTTCCAGGCAGAGCTCTGTGGCAGGTGTGGTGTGTTTATCCAGATTTTAGTAAGACTGCAGATAAACTTGTCTGTGACCGAGAGCAGATGTATTCGCCATCTGAGGGTTGTGTTGGCCAGGAGCTGCTTGAGGATACAAGTGAGGCAAAAATAATTAACCACTATGGACACAGGCTGCTTGACAGTTGAGGTTTTTTATACTTGCTTTATTTTTTTGTAATTTCATCAAAACTTGTTGAAGAAGAAGGCTACGTTGAAAAAAAATTTGATTTAATATCATGTGACTTGGGAAGTTGATCATAAGTTGATGGTAAAAATAGGTGGAGAAAGGATAAGATGGGCACAAAAGGAAAGAATTATGAGGACTAAGAAATGGTATGAAATGTGAAGAAGGTTTTATAAAAGCAGAATATTTTGGGTGGACAGAATGAGAAGATGGAACCCAATTCATCTTTGAGTCTCAGCTTTATTGGCTCATATATTTTTCTTTTTGCTTGCTGAAGCCCGAACCACATATTCACATTGTTGAAACCTATTTTACAGTCTATCCTCAAAGACACAGTAGAAGAAGATTTCTCTATTGATCCAAATCCTGTACAGATCATTGTGGTGCTGCTGACATGTCCGCCTGTTACTTTTTTTAATCACACATACAGAATGTGTGAGAGCTAAAAGTTGGCACAAGATATTGACACAGTAACATGTTTGCACAAAATTCCCCAAACACAGGATACTCTCACAGCCAAACTTTTTTCTTTTTTTTTTTTTTTTTTTGAGATTCTATGCAGCAAACCTTTGGTTGTGTAGAAAAAACATGGATATCAATAAGTAATTTCATTTTGCACTGACTATCTTCTGCAGGGCCTCACTGTCAGCCTTGCTGCTTCTGCAGCACTTCAGCGTTGAGCCACAGCAATTTCTCCACAGATATATGCAGCTTATGCAAAGATTTCAGAAGAAAATTATTTTTTCACTATGTATACAGTGCTGCAATGAATTTATTGCTCACAATATTTGGCACGAGGTTCTGATAAGTTGTGCACTGGGCGACTTTTGGGATACTGATTAAGTGAAAATCCAGTTTAGTTGAACCTGGTGGCTGCAGCTAAGAAATAAGTGCACTTTTCTGCCAGACGTAATTACACTGGTTTACTTGGGTATCTGCAGATATTTATACCATCCATCCATATGTCCATCTGTCTGTCCAGCCATTATCTTCCGGTGAATCCGGGATGAGGTTGAGGAGGCAGAAGCCGAGAAGAGGGAATTCCCTCTTGGGCCAGCTCCTCCCAGGGAATCTCAAGGTGTTCCCAGGTCAGCCAAGACACTTTGTCCTTCCAGTGTGTCCTGGGTCTTCCCAGGGGTTTCCTCCCAGCGGGACGGGCCCAGAACACCTCACCAGGGATGCGTTTAGAAGGCATCACAACCAGATGCCCCTGCAACCTCAACTGGTTCATGTGTTTCGGACACCAGAGTGTCCAAAACACTCTGTGGTGGAAACTCTTATTGGCGTCTTATATCTGCAGTTCGCTAATGAAAGCTTGTGACCATAAAAGAGGTTGGGAACGTAGATCGACCAATACAACGCTTATCGATTTGCCTATTGATTTGCCTATCGATCTCCTGCTCCATTGTTTTTCTCATTTGTCTCATCTGAAGACCCTGAGATACTTAAACACCTCCACTTGAGGCAGAACTTCATTCCCAACCCAGAGAAAGCGCTCTACCCATTTCAGACTTCTGGTCTGGGATTTGGAAGAGCTGATTTTTATCAAAACAGATTTCACAGTTTTGGCTGTGAAATCTGCGGCCACCTTTTGAAATAGGCTAATTTTAGCCACTTGTATTTGCAACTTATTCTTTTGATTAGTAAACATGGGTCACATGGTTCTATGACAGTTTTGTGTCTCAACATCACCCCACCAAATCCACTTGTGCGTCACAGCAGGGTAATTCTCTTTCTTTGCCCTTTACGTTTGGGAAGCCGACAAGCCATCACTCAACGCAAAATACTTTTTAAATAACTACGTTATATATGCTAAGATGTTCATAGGATTATTGATAATAACAAAAAAGAAAAACTTGCAGCAGCAACGTAGTGTTAGTGTAGGGTTACAGTTGTCAACCCCAAAAAACATTCCAAAAAGTTTTCAGCAGCACATATAATGAATGGCACAATATATTTCACATGACACTATCATTTCACATGTTTCCTTTGAAACGGTTTGTCCCAGCTCCTTCAATGTGAATCCTCTCTGTATATAATACATTGTGGTTTTTGACTCTGAAACTTCAGATGGAAAACTGAGGGTTTGGATCCCCATTGATGAAGAAAAAAAGGCATTTAAAAAATGAGGCAATATTTAAATATGACAGAACTTATTATATAGATTCAAAAACAGAAAATGGTAAAAACATAAATGCTAGAGAGGAAAGTGAGGATGAAAAGGCTCTGGCACAAGCAGGGGAACGTGCAATGAGACAGAGACCAGGACAGAGCGGGCATCAGAGGGAGAATCCCACTAATGATGAACAGATGTACAAGCTGCACAAGCCCAGTTCAGTTTAATGCTGAGAACAGTCAGCTGCATGCACACACACACACACACACACACACACACACACACACACACACACACACACACACACACACACACACACACACACACAACGAAAACCTCATTTAACAAGAGATCATCTTTGTTTAACCACCAAGCTTCTTCAACAAGAGAGGCTTGTTGGTCACTTCTTTTCTGTGAAAAAAAATCTCGGTGTGTGATACAAATTGCGACTTCCACAGAAAGTAAACTTTCAAAGCTTGCCAACTACTGAGCTAATTTATTTTAAACTCAAAGCTGATTAAATGATAAATCCATATTTTTTTTTTTTACTAATTCATTATGTTTGCAGCTCATTTTAGCAGAGTATAGTAACCGTTAACGTTTTGTTGATATTTACAACCTCATACTGCAGCTAAATGTCAGAAAAGTTTGTGGTGAACTGGTGATTATGGCTGAGTGTCAAGAGGCTCAGCGGTGGCTGGAGGACATAGCAACCTCACTCAAAGGAAACTTTACATGAGCAGAATGGATGATCAGTTAGTTTACACATGAGATGGCAAGAAAAATACAATATTGGGGAAGAAGGCATCACAGTTTTGGAAAATCATCTGTTAGTTCCATGGATCTAAGCATGAGGAAATTATTCAATTATATGGAACAAAAAGTCCTTGTCACATCTGTGAATTATCTGCACTACTTCTAATGCACTCTGATTCTGCAAAGTGCAGGACACTGAGATCAAACGTGTGGAGTTAGCGGTGGCCTGCTGCGTCATGGCCAGGTACATGTACAACTGTGTATTTTTTCTTTCATAGTAAGAATAAACGGATTATTTATGAATAAAATGTAAATTCTCAATAAATATTCTGACATAGTAAGATAATTATTTGCCAAATTACTTGGACAGTGAGCGATTACACGAGTCTAACTTTTATTTTCAAGCCTCTATCACCCTGAGGTGAGTAAAAGATGTATATTGCAGAGTGGGATAAAAACGGCTGTTCCTGGGTCATTGTTCCATTGTTTTATTCACAATAGCATGAATTCTTTTACAACGGTGCATGTATTTGGTAGAAACGTATTTTGGATCTTTGACACTCCTGACACATAAGCTTTTCTGTTAAATATCCTGAATAAATAGGAAGGTATGGATATGGGGGTTTCATTCTCTTTTGGTGTCAGGTCTTCCAGTTCCATTGAAATTAAAGACTAACATATAATGGTGTGATGGGGTAATAATGAGTGCAGGTATTTGCCACCTTATCAGGTTCTCTTAAACATGCTTTTGTTGTAGTTAAAATGACATGGCTTTTTTACGTCAGTAAAGCAAAGATCTTCACTCTGAATAGGATAAATACAAGAACTTTGATTTATCTCTTTGAAAAGGTAATTTGAATTGCTTTTGTAGTTTGTATCATGCAACATTTTTGACTATCAACTTTCTCCTGTTGGGACGTTTCTGATTCAATTGAGCATTACGTCTATTGATCTCAAAAACCTCACATAAAAAATTTATAAAGTAAGAAATGTATATTTTTCCTGCATGGAATTGATGCTAAGCTTTAATTGTATTTTGTTTTTGTTTTTTTTTTTACTTTAATTTATGCACGTATCCTTCAAATCACTAGATGTGCACTTACTGAAAAGTGCCAGGCTTTTTCCAGTATCCAACTTTCCAGACAGTTTTGTTTTCCAAACCATCTGGGTTTAAAGATTAGATGGCGATCCGAGAAGGAGTTCAAAGGGAAACAAAAACTGAACTTCCATAAGGAGGCAGTTAACCTGCTTACTATCTTCAAAAGGTGCACTGCTCTGCTATATGCAAAAATAAGCACAGACAAAGTCTCAGTGTGAAGTGCTTGCTTCCCAGCACTGCTTCTTAAAGTACAAGCAAAATGTATTTATAAAATAAAGGTCTACATTACAGAAACTACAAAATCAGCCAAATTAAAAAAAGGCACTTGACAAATGTATGGTCCGTCAAAGTACAATTTAAAAGTAGCACAGTTGTTTTAAAATCTGTCTTTGTGAGGATGTGAACATTTCCATTACACTTTCAACAACGTGGGAAGGTAATATTTAACCTTGTGAACACAAGCTCTTTGTTTTTGGTGGGAGAGTCACCACAATGTTGATTGAGGCTCATGTAGCAAAATGTGAACTTTAGTTCACATTTAGTCTTCCTGAAACAATTCCTGACAGAAAAACTAGCAATTGCTCTGTGTAAAAAGTTTCATTTTAGTCATAACTCCTTCTCATGAACAACTCATCACTTGCTCGTCTTCTTTTTCTTAACGCACCTTCTTTAATCACAAAAAATAATCAATATTTAGACCTTTGTAGATTACTGTAGTTGTAGCTTCTAGATTAACAAATTATAACATTAGACAAAGATAACCAGATTAAAGACAAAATCTAGTTCTCTAATGATAATACAATTAAGAGATGGGGTCGTTTGGACCCCACAAGCTTTTTACTCTGTGTGCTGCCGGCGGGTTTACACTTACTCTGCATGTGCTTATATGAGATTTTTTGTGAGTGTGTGGTTTTGAGAAATGAATGTTTGACTGCTTCCCGGCTGTCCAACCATGACATTTGTCGCGGTCCTCCTCAGGGTCAAGCTACGACTGCAGGAGGCTAAAGGTAAAGAGCTAACAAAAGCAATCGTACTGTGTGAAAAAGCAATCGCTCTTGCTGTGCATTGAATTAACTTAATCAGATTTCTTACAATAATTAGTTCAATTTCTTTTACATGGGATTGACTATTACCAGACCTGCAGAAATTTCAAATCAGAGATGAATTGTTTTGAATTATTGCCAACACTTCAAGGCTGTAGTTGCTCCCAACAGTGGTGCCACCCCAGTAAGTAGGTCTTGGCAGCAGTATCTTTTTTACAAAGAGCCTTGCTGGTTTGGACAGCCTTTTCCCTGAGTAACAAAATTCAAATTTAATGTCTTTGTATCTTTGGCTGGTATAAACATTCATTTAATAATGTAACACATTAAAGTGTGACAAAAAAGCAAACAATAAAATAATTCTGCAAGGAGGAAAATACTTTTTTATTGCTCTGAGTTTTGGTCCATGCACTGTTAAAAAATCTTGTTCAGTGTCCATGGGGTTTTTTTCTGCACAAATGAAAGAAAAAGAGCAACAACTACCAGATGTTGTAACAGTAGACCTGGTGATAAATCTTTATGCTGGTGTGCTTAGTTGGGCAGGTGTGCTGTGATTGCAGCTAACATATTCAATACATTTAGGAAAGGTGGTGTGAAGGGTATTTTCTTTGAAAATAGAAACTTTGGGTTATTGTTCCTTTTGAATGGCAATTTCAATACCACAGAGAAGCATTATGATTATCTCACTATATAGATGAAACCATGCGACTATCTAACAGAGCTTTGTAGCCCTGGTATTTCCCACTTTAACACTTACAAATTAGGAGGAAGTATAAAGTAAGTATGAAGTAAGTTAATTTTAAAGAATTCAAAACAATTCTTACTGAGTTTAGCATAAAACAGGAAATATGATGCATTTGTTTTTGCAAAGCTTTTATAGGAGAAAGTAAAGTTAATTATAGAGAGGAGTGATCTAAAAGGACTAGAAGTTTACTTTGTAGAGAACAAAACCACTTGAATAGACATGTTGTGCAAATTATCGCTGTAAGAGCAAAGACTAAAGAGGAAGCTGAGTGTGTGTGGCTTTGCTGATGTTTACACAGCATTAAAGTAGCTTTACCCTGTTAGGGACACTGCATGTGTACAGTGTTCTCCATGTGTTTAATCTTAGAGCAGATGTGCTGTTCTGTACTCCTTCATCACTGGCTTTAAAACTAATTGCTTGTTCCTGAATATTGCGCTGCCCAATGCTGCAGCATTTAAGTTTTTAAATTTTTGTTTTCATTTTGTTAAATAGATTTAGTTTGGAATTCAGACTCTAATTTAGAAGGTTTTTTTATTATTATTGCCAGGGGCGTAACCACACATCCAGCCCAACAAAGCAAGATGATAACGATGATTTGGTTCACAAGAAGAAGATAAGATGAGATTTTAGAAAAACTACGACTCATTGAGTTTTATTTTTCTAAACACAAAAACTTTTTTTCCCAAATTGCAAACTTTTCCCAATCACGACAAGAGGACGAGTTGAGGTTTGACTTGTCCACATATTTTTGCCTGATTCTCATCTGGGCCTTACATGAAAGACAAACATAACAAATACTCTTTTTGTTGTTTATAGAAACAGAAACAAACTTAATTGCATTGTATTAGTGTAGTGCAAAAAATGGAAAGGGGAAAAATCTTGTGGCTATAAAAAGAAAGCCAGTTAAGCAGGAAAAAAAAAAAAAAAAGACATTCTGTCTTTCTTTGTCACGCTGTTTAGACATTTCTGGGTTTCCTATCTCGACAGCAACTCCCCTAAAATACTCTCTTTATTTGATATCTAACTGACCTTGTCTCACTTAATCTCTCATTTCTTACCACTCTTCCCCTTACTTCTGTTTCCCCCCCTAATTTTCAGTTTTGTCTGCTTTGTTTTCCCATCATTGACACGTTGGCTCTTAAAAGAGAGAGGAGGAGAAAGTGGAGTGGCTTAACGAGGAAAAGATGTTGGACCAAAAGGGAGGAAATGACAGTTAGGTCAGGAAAGCTCACATCTTCCTATTGTTGACTGACCAGCTTTTATGGTCAAACAGTATAAACAGACCTGAAGACACAGGTTGTGGTGTACAAATGATTTTAAACTAGGAAGTGGACCTCAAAAAGCTGTGGCATTTTTGTTGATCTGCTATGTAAATCTAATAAAGATGAAAAACATCTAAAACAGCCCAGAGGAAAGCTGCATATTGCCTGTGATCCCATGATACATCCACCTGTTGGGCAGCTGTGACATCTTGAGTTGATGTCCTGCTCAGATTTTTTTATTCTTTTCCTGTCAGTGAGTGGCATGAAAATAAAGCTGCATATTTCCTCAAGAAGATATGGACTCGGGAAGGTATGTTGGTGTGTTGCCACATTTTTTGGTATGCCTGTTTGTTCTTTGTGATTTGAGAGCTATGCTAATGACAGCCGTTGGCTCTGTGATCATGAGGTGATTTCCCATGTTACCCTGGAAACTCCAAATCACACTCGGTGTCCTATACTGTGTGTGTGCGCAACGCAGACAGGCAGACCTCGATCTGCCCTGATTTGGGTCTGGATTAAATATGGACTCAATTGTGCTTTAATGGTCTTGCCATTCAGCTGCATTCTGTTGATAGAAGCCTTTGTTCTCCGGTCAGGATTTAAAGAGCCTTTAAATTTTAGTCATAAAATTCCTGAACATATTAATTTGTTTTTAAAAAAAAAAAAAGAAGCCAAGTTTGCATTAGAATTTGTGAGGCCGACAAATAAGATTTATTGTTGTTCCTCAACCTTATTTTAAAAGAAAATCTACAGCATATTACTTTTCTTCTTGGGATTTGATTGGGAAACAATAAAAAGTTTATTTGCACAGCTCCGATGAATATGTCAGGACTGCTCTTCCAGTTTGTTTCAATTCTTGGACGCTCCAGCTTTATTCTCCACGATGCATCAAGACTGCAAACATGAACACACTGGAATTGATCTGGATCCTATAAAAACTCCTTTAAACCGTTCTTGATAATATGGAATGAATCCCAGACAGATCTGAGGGAACTAGATATTCAAGCAGTATTTATTAGAAAATTAGCCTATGTTCCATTATAACTTGTGCCAGTTATAAAGATTTGCAAAAATCTGTGGTTTGTGTTTATTTTTGAATCTTTTTTTTGCAACTCAAATCTTGTCTAACCTGCTTTTCTTATGTTGCAATGCAAATAAACCCAAAAACAACTACTTTGTATCTAATCAAGTGGAGAAATGCGAACATCATCATAAATACCTCTGGCAGCATTCAGATCTTGGTATAGAAATTGCTTGCAATAGTAGTTGCAAGAGGTAAAAAGTAACTCGCTGTCTTGTCAGATAGAGTAAATCAAAATTCTAAAAGGAGGGATGATCATTAGCAGGAAAAGTACAAATGTGCTTTACTGCAGGTTAGCTTTAAGCTGCATCCTGTCAATCACTCTGTTGTCCAGCCTCCTAGCAGAGCGAATTCTGCGCATCCTCTCTTGGTCAGCTCAAGTAGTTAGCTGCATCTGCAGAACTTGATTTTAAAGTTTTTACTACATTGCAAGCTATGAATTGTCTTCCAAATATCAATGAGACCTTTCCTTCTTTTCTTCAATGATCTAAAAAAATCACCGCCCTGACATCATAGTGCGTGGAGACAAAAACAAACCTACTTTTCCTCTAGCAAGGGAGGCGACTGCAATTCTTGAGTTAATGACTTAGAACAATGTGTATTTTTAAAACACAAAAGCAAAGAGCAAGCCATGGTGATCTTTTCATTTTTGAGAAAACAATAACAATCGGAACAAGCTACAAAAAAATACCAAAGGAAGAGTCTGGAAATAAAATAACACAAAAGCCAGCTTAACAAAGAGCAGACAAAATAATAAACCGTAACAGGTGCAGTGCTTTAAGTAATTACGTGGTCCCATTTGGTGATTTGAAGAGACAAATTGTTTCCACAGAATAGTCACGCTTGATTTTCTGATGAAATAATAAATCTGTTCTGCTTGTGTTTTTATTTATGTATTTTTTACAAAAGTATAATTAAATTATGCCCACCTCGCCCACACTGATTATTAACCACACTGGTTTGGAGCAGCAACCGACAATATAAGTCCTCCATATTGGTCGCAAGTTGCATGGTGCAAGTTTATGCGTTCCATCCCTGCAACTCATATCCTATAACTTGTTGGGTATTTGAAAAAAAACAAAATTCCTTCTGAGTTTGAAACCAGAGAAAATCTCACTGTTGCTGCTGGAAAGCCAGAAAGTCCACTGAGATAGGAAATGCTCGAGGCATTTGAGAGGAAAAGTGACCTTGAAAATGTGTTAGTCTCAGAAGAAGTGGACAGACACCTTAAATAACTTTTCAAATATCCCTTATTTTCCTTTTAGTTTTAGTCTCATCCCAGTGATTTACATTATAATAAGTTCACTGTAGACCTGTTAGATTTAACCGATACATCACCATGCAGAGTGCTGACCACACTTACTGGCATACCTGCTAAAGATGTGTAAGAATCTGTAAAATAAAACTATCTTTCTTTGCAGTAGTATAATCCCCGATAGTTTAAAATAAAATTTGCTGGTCATTCAAAAAAGATGATGCTTTAGTATATTCCTGGGGTCTTTAGAAGAGAAGCAGGCCCTGAACATCACAGAATCTCCACTATAGTTACTGTAGCAGTAAATTTTAGATGCTTTCCCACAGCCTTACTCATCCTTTAATATGAGCCAAACCCAACCAGAGGATTAGTTACCTGAAAGCTCAATCTTTTCCTAACCCCACCAAAGCACTGATTAAGTTAGAGTCCCAGCAGAGCTTAGCATGTGTTTATTTGTACTAATATGACAGAAAATGCCTTTTACCGACATGACTCCCAATATAACGGCTGTTGTGGACACTTTGTCTCTCAAAGCTGCTGCTCTTTGCTGCAGTTTCCAAACAGTAAGCAGTAAATGTTTGCTTCTTAACATCCTCTACCATCTTCCCACCTGTAGATGATTGCGGAATAAATATGGGCTTTTGCCCAACCTTGTGGCCAGTGGCCAAATAAAGAAACTTCAGAAACGTCCCCATATGGAGAAAATAAAGAATATTTCTATTCTTTTCTATATCATGTCATTTTATATCCTGGGAAAGCAAAGTGTTGGATTATTTACTTGAAATGTACACATCTGCCACTGTCTATACATGACCTGAATCCATATGACAATTGCACACCACATAACCTTCTGATTGGTGCATCCTCCCTTTTCATTCTCCCCTTTTTAACTGTCGTGAGTTGCTGGGTGACGACGGGGGATTTATTGCCCACCAGACAGTCCGCTCACCTGTGGTCATGACTGTTTGCCTCAGAGGTTCATGAAACTGCTGCTTTCAGACCTAAAAGTGAAATTACAATAATGGAATGCTGAAAATTGGAGCTTTTGTTTGAATGCTTTTATGCATCACTCTGCATGACTGTCTATGAGAGGCTGCATTTTTCACATGCCTCTAACTGCGGAAGGGTTTTTTTGTGAGGGTTTACACAGC
Organism: Alfaro cultratus; assembly: GCA_903066825.1. NCBI lineage: Eukaryota > Metazoa > Chordata > Actinopteri > Cyprinodontiformes > Poeciliidae > Alfaro > Alfaro cultratus. The sequence continues at coordinate 97,791 of CAEFZX010014731.1, read as the reverse complement.
CTGTAAGGATTTACTTTGGGGTTTGGTTGCGTACCAAGGCCATAATTTGCTCGCAACACAGTGATAAATCTCTTTTGTTTTGTTTTCTGACAAAGATAGAGACACCTCAGAAATGTAGATGAGTGATGCAAGGAAGGATTTCTATTTGTAGGTTAAAATTACAAAAAGGTTAAATTTCACCTACCTGCTGGGTTAGAAAGAGGGAATCAGTCATAAGTCATATTTGTTGTGGTTCAAATTTGAGAAAGCCACTGTCTAATGTGATCTGAAACTATTCAGTTAGTTTCTCTTGAAGAATTGCATGGTCTGTGTTTGTGTGTGTGTGTGTTTCGGCATATTTGTTACATATTGTGACAAGTAGAATCACCTGTGCAAGCGAGCGCCGTTAATGTTCTCGTGAAATCTTTTCAGCACTGCTCTTGTCTTAGATTTCCCCTGGGGGTCTATCCACACACTCAAACACTAATAACTGCACAATCTAGTGTTTCAGCTCTCCCTGTGGAAGTGTGTGTTCCTCCATGTGTGTGTGTGCTTTGGGAGTGTGTTATTAATCCTCAATGGTGCTGAGAGCAGCCTGTCTGGCTGGATCAGTGCCCATCAGGATCAGTTGGGTCTGCTCAGTGATATCACATCTCAGGTCTTAATGAGGCAGCTCAGCAGCTCTGCAGGATTTGTGTGTGTGTCTGTGTGTGTTTTCATTCTTTACATCTCATTTGACCACTTTTTACCACAAATATTGCTGACAATTCCCAGTCTTTGTAGAGTCAAATGCTTTATTGTTGGCTGTCAGGCTTTACGATACAAATGAAGATCTATCAGGCATACAAAAAGCATCCACTGCATTCGCTGTATTTGTTACAGAATCATTGATCAAACACTGCCATCATAAACATCATAGGTGGAGAAGGTGCAAAGTATTTGAAATAGAGACTACAGTTATAAGTAAGTTAAACGGGAATACAGTGGGTGATAAGAGTGAAATTTACTGATCATATTTGTTGGATGGAAGACTTTTAGCATCAAACCTGCTCATATCTCAACATTTATAACTTATCTATTAACTTTGTAAGATGTGAAACAAGCACTCTTCCCTGTGCAAATTACTTTCTAACTCTTTAAAATAAATATTCCAGTTTATCAACAATGCCACCATTATATACGGCTTGGCTGTCATAGTATTTATTTTTTATAAAACCTTGGATGAGTGAATCTCAATTTCAATTTTAATTAGTTTTTTTATTTTTCAATAGCACAGAAAGGTGGGGTGCAGCATGCTGCTTCAAAAGCCACTACTGTGAAAGTATTTAATGGTGCTTTTGTCCAGCAGTAATTGGGCGAGAGGCGGGTTGCGCCTTGGACAGGTCAACACAGAAACACATAAAGCAAACAACCATGCACACACAAACTCATACCTAGTGAAACCAATTAACTAAACCGCCATGCTGTTGGATTGCGAAAGGAAGCACCCAGAGAGAACCCACTCATGTGGGGGTAACAGTCAAACTCTATGTAGAATGATCCCATTTCAGGATTCAAACCCAGGACCTCCTTGCTGCTAGGCAACTGTGTCCCTAGGGCATCCTCTGTACGATGAAGTTGGGAATAAATAAAGTTTATTTTGTTCTAAAATGTGCATAAGTCATTTAACAAGTTATTCAGTTGATTTGGACACTAATAAGAATCTACAGCCAACATGAACAGGTTGTTTGTTTTAAGTCCTCTGTGTGTTAAAATCAGTGGCTAAGAATTCAAGCGCAGCCTTTCACAGGAAACTGATGCACATGAGGTAAAACACCTATTGACACGATTTCAGTCCTGATTACTTGACAGAAAGATTGTTCTAAAGACTCAACTCAGACCACTAGTCATAAGAAGTGAAGTGTGACTCGAGGTCAAGTTTGAATCATGAGTCACCATGACTCTCTTGCAAACACAATCCAGTACTGTGTGCTGGTGCACTGATCACTGAGCAGATCACACTGACTTTCAAAAACCTTCGGCTGTTTTTAGTTTGTTTTAATTGTGAGATGTTTCCACTCTGCTCTCCACTCAGAGTCAACTGACCATGATTTGGTTGTCTTTACTAAGCAACAGAGCAAGCTCACACTGCACTCTATGTACCTTTATAAAGCATGGATTACACGTTCAAAGTATTGAAGTGATACATTTCAATGAAGATATAGTGACATTTAGGAGTGAAAATATGGACTGTGTGCGGTCTGAAGTTTATAGGACTTTTTTTTAGTAGGTGGTTTCCAATGTTTTGACTTTTATCTGATTCGCTTAAGATCTGTGCCCAATAGCAATGGGATAAAAACAAGCTAAGTTTAATTAGAGTGTACACCAGAATTACAAGGCCCTTCACAGTACATTTGCCAAGCAACCACAAACCTCCTCAGTACACAAGATAACACTTTTGAATTTTCTAAAATGATTATTTATCAATGTAAATAAAGATGTACTTTATTGACTACAAATATGCTCAAAAGTCAACTACACATAAAACACATAAAATACTAGCTACAAGATGTAGCTAGTATTAAATACCACCAAATGTAGTAAAGTTGATTTAAGTGAAAAAATTCTGCCTGTGTATAAATGCATTTGTAGAAAAAAGAGGATGAGGCTGTAGTCTTGCAAGGTGCTGTAATCCACTGAGAGACCTGGACAGCCTGCTGTTTGTTTGTGTGTGCAGACTGTCACTAAAGCCATGCATGGGTTTTGAAGGTGGTCTTATCCATCTGAACGCCCTTTGAACCAGAAGGTGTGTAACTGCATGCCTTTGAGTGTGTAAGAGTGTGTGTCCTGCAGCCAGCCTCCACACCCACCCACCAACCCACTCAGGTTGCCCTCTGACATACCAGTCGGCCCCCCTTTCATCCTCCATTTTCTCAGTTGGGTGTGATCACATCAAAGTGCAATAGGGGGGATTACAGGTTCCTTTGCCCCAAGGGGTCCCAGACACGACCCTTCTCTGTCTCCCTAACTGTGGCAGACACACACTCTTTTCCATTCCTGACACTGTCCCCGGGGCCCCTGTAATCCGTATGGTGTCACAAGGTCAGGGGACCGTGTCAATGACGTCCATTTAGGACTTACGGGATACAGCTACATGCTGTATATACGTTTTTATCTTTAATCTTTTTTTTATTTTTTTTTAACTCTGCTCCCTCCCTACTGAAAGCATAACAGCAAGTCAGTACCTGTTTTCAAAACTCCTTTAAAAAAAAGGCAGACTCAAAATAAATGCAGAAGTTAAGATGTCGATTCAAATTTTCTGGCATCTGCAACGGGTGAAAATGTAAATTTGTTCATTACACATTTTATGGCTTCCCTTTCTCATTATGCAACCGATTTCTTGTGAAAGAAACAGAAGTTTTCCGCTTTGCAAAATTTTTCCCTACTTTGTGCCCACGCATTGCCATTTTGCCCCTTCACACTTCCCATTTTTCTTCCTCTTATCAATAAACAAACCACTTCAGACTCGGTTACTTCAAACATTGTGTATCAGTCGATTTGTCTTGGTAGTTTATTATTTCTGATTGTGGAGATGGATTGATATGAAAACGTGATCCTTTTAAAATCAGACAACAACTGATTGCAGAAAATTACCTTTGGTCATCAGTCGTCAAAGTTAGCTACTCTTAAAGCTGGTGGTGGTTGACGACAGGAGTTGTCATGCATAAGGTACGAGTAAAAAAGAAGAAAAAAATTATGTGCTGAACTCTAGTCCACATAGTGTACTGAAAGTTGCTATGTTTTTTTATGCTATAAGCTAAAAAGGTTCAGAGTTGTGGGCACAATAACTAGAAGAAAAGTGAACCATTGCCCACTTTAAAAGCATTACAACTGGTAAAAGTTTTGAAAACTGAATTCACACATGATGAAACCATAAAGAAATTATTCTTTACCAACAATTTAAAATGTGATGAGTCTTTTTGCAGTGCAAAAAAAATAAGACCTCACTGCAGATAAAGGCATTGCATCCAAGAGCCCAGCTGCTTCTGCAACTGTTGAACTCAAGACTTGGATGGGACTCCATGTCCAGATTAATTTCATGGCGATGAAAGGAGTTGCTGTTATTTGTAGTATGCATGTTATCTGACGCCATTGTTCCTCCCTTGCTCTTAAAGAAGCTCTCTGGCTCTACATCTGTCCACCAGGATTTCAGAGCATTCTTCATTAGGGCACAGCAACGCCACAATGTGATTGTGCTCTACGCCTAAATATAGAAACATCACACACAGAATGTGCACACACTTAAAATGAATAAAAGTTAAAAAGGATGAAATTTTGGCAATGCTAAAAGTGTGAAAGAACAACCTACTTTTATATATTTACTTTGCTCATCCTCTAAAATTGTATCCATTTGTGAGTGTGATGTTCTCCTCAGCCATGTGAGCGAGCAGCATGTACTGTGCGAGGAGCCTGTCTAAATAAAAGCCTGGATTTTATATTTTTGCTGAGGGAATCTATTCCAACAGCAATACTGTGCTTCCACAGCACTTATGGTAATAGCTGCAGTTTTTAAAGTCAATATGGTATCATTAAGTGCAATGAAGCGTGATCCTCCTGCACTGTGGTGCTAGTATTTCCCTTTCATTCTGGGTGTTTCGTTCAAGGTTGACTTCAGAAGTGAGTCAGTGCTACATTAATATTTTTATATGCACCCAGTGAGCATGCTTAATTTCATTAAGCGATAAAAAAATAAAATAAATAAAATCTAATAGCTAATCTACCATCAGTGTTGCTAAGTTGGGTTCTAAGTTTCAGAAGCCAAAATCAAGTCAGATTCAGTTTTCTTACTTGGCAGCTGAGGTTGCTGAGCCTCTTGGCAGTGGGAACTGTGCTGTTTCACTCAAGTTGCACTTCAGCTTCAGATACTGAGTAGATTGTTTTCACATTAATTATGGATAATTTAATATCTGTTTATAAAGGTTTATAAATGTTAATGCACTGTTGTTTTTAACAGCACTAGTGTTATCCATGTTTTTGCATTACATGTATAACTAAGCATCAGTTTTTACTTTTTGAAATGTAATCATAATAGAAATTGGGGTAATTAGAGTAAACTAAGATCACAATGATTCAACACAACATATGGGATTCATTGGGTATGAATACTATGAAAAATATTCATACCCTGGAACAATCTTGCTATGTTAACAAAACTAAAATTCACTGTCTTTTATTTGGAATAATTTGTGCCCAAATAACACAAAATGTCAAAGAATTCTGAATTCAAAGGAAAGCAAAATATTATTTTTAATATTTTTTGACAAGAAATCTAAAAAAAATGTGGTGTGCATTTTTATTTAGCCGCCTCCAAAAGTTACCTCATTAGCAAATTTCTTGGCAGAACATTGGTGAACAAACCGCATTATGAAGACCTGGAAGAAATGAGGTGGAGAGTTATACATCACAGTTAGGTTGTAAAACAATATCCTGAGCTTTGAATGGAGCGCTGTTCAGTTAATTATCCAAAAATGGAAATGGTACAGTGCTGCAACAAAGCAAAGAAGGCATGGACATTCACCTGAACTTACAGACCAGACATGATTAACATGATTAAACAGGAAGATGATTAATGAGAGAAGCAACCAAGTGGTTCATGGTATCTCTGGACAAACTTGAGACCTGCAATTCATTGCATGACTGTATACAAACCCAGTTAGGCTCTAGAAAAAGTCGGACATTAGATAAACAGCAGTTAGAACCTTCACTCTAGAAATCATTAAATGTCACAATATATTTGTCACAGCAGGGCTGAGATAAATATGTGATACAAGATTTTGGTTTCAAGAAGTACATAGCAGCTGTGCTGGTTATATAATACCTAGTATGAATATTGTACAACCTTTTACTGCACCTCCAGAGTTACATGACTCTGTCTTGAAATATGTACTAAGCTTATTTCAGAAGTTGTTTTTTTTTTTAAGCAGCTGTCCTAAATTCATTTAATCAGGTTAAATCAGGACTGATTTAAGGTCTTTTTCTAGAATCTCTTTATGAAACTGTCAACTATAAAAAAATCTCCTTAAGAGGGTGTAGTTGGCATCGCTCCAGCTGAAAGGGCGCTCTCAGTCACATGATTGAAGTCTCTAAAAACGCCTAAAAAGAGGAAGTAATTAGAGAAGCCATGTGAGAGTTCTTGCCTACCAAATTATGTAACCTGAAACATATGATAAAACAAAACAAGGTATCAATTTACAAAACACAATCCAGCTGACCCGTATTACCTCAGCTGAGGTAAGCACTTTAATTCTTGATACAGTTTAGTGCCTCCTATGTATTCGTTGTTGTTACCTTCTGAGACTGTGATGGAGTAATAAATAGACAAGAAGATAGGCTCTGATATGAAGACACTGGTCCGCTCCGACATAAAGATCATTTTGGTTCAGTGACTTGCAATAAATCACGGACTGAGCTGGAGACAATTAGGGCACTGAGCCCTCATCTGTTTCAATAGCACAGAAGCTTTAGCTGAGACAAAGGCTTTTGTCGTGATCACAGAGCTCACTCTGTAGCCTGTAGAGACATCAGGCTGGTTTATGACAGACAGGTCAGCAGGGAGTGGGGCGCGGGGTCGAGACATACATATAGCTTTAATTGTGCAAATGCCAATGTGCATGAAAGTGTTTAGAGCCCTGGAGATGAGTGTGCATTGTGTGAGGACTGCCCTGCAAACCTGGGGACAGAGCCCACCCTTGCTTTATTCGCTCCCTGATGTGAGACCCCTGATTGGGTCACAGTGGGCTGTGTGTGTCTGAGAGCGTGACTGAGTCACGGTTGCTGGGTGCCGTGTGGAACCTGCTGCTGGAATGCTGAAAAAACAATCAATGTAGTATTGGTGTAAATGTAAGACTTTAACCAAGAACTCCGTTGGCACATCTGGTCACTTAAATTCTGGACTGAAGTCAGTATTGACTGGAAATAATCTTCTTGTTAACAGCCTGAGTCACCTTAATCGTTTAAAGGGAATCTTAACGTACAAATGAATCATACAAATGGGGGGAAAAAAGAGAAACGGTAACAACAAATGCTTTGTAGTGAGTTAGTGTGAAGTTGGAATTTCTGAATTCAAAGTCAACAAAAGTCCAAAAGTACATCCCAAGAAATTGGAATTCCAACTTGGAAAGCCAATCCCAACTAAAATCCCCAGACAATCATAGGTTTTATATGATTGTCTATTCATATAGAGCCAGAGTTGCAGGAGTCATCCGTTTATCTGCATCTCTTGCAGTTTGCGTCATGTCACTCTTGAACAAGCACTATTTATGAGGATGTTTTTTTCATCCTGTTTAAATGCATTCAATGTATCAAAATGCTGTACTTCATGATTCTCTGGTATTGTGGCAGAAATACATACACATACCTTAGGAAGGCAGTGTGATTCTAACCCCTATTGGGAGCAGTCTAAAATAGTTTCAGGTTTGTCCGTTGTACAGTGGAGCTCACCACTCAGTTGTGGCATTTATTTGCAGCCAATTGCAAGTTCTTTCAGCCAAACGGGTTCCTCTACAGATTGGCTTGTTCATCAACAGTTGACATAGGAAAGAGTAGAGACACAGGGCTGAGACTGACAATCCTGATATATCTTTAAAACTTTTGTTTTTTTCCTGATATGACTGTTTTATTTAATTCAGTATGAGGCATTCTTGAGCTCTCATGATTTTTTTTCTGCCATAACCCTTTCAGAATCGAACTACGACAAAAGACAGACCCACATCTGAGCCCTGATATGACCACAAGATGATGTAAACCCCCCAAATGCCACAAACGTTTGCCAATTACCCTCGTACTGGGTGTGGATCAGAGTGTGAGGCATTGTGGTGTCAGCCTAAACCATTCTTACTTGTCTGGAAAGCTTTTTTATCTCTACATGTTTACACAGATTTTAATCCAAATGGTTCTGCTCTCTTCATACACCAATACACAAAGTCTTTAGAGGGAAGTTTTGTGTCGGTCAGAGTAAGTGTCAAGTCACGTCTTCCAGCGATTACAGCCAAGATTTTAAGCCACAACTTGCTTGTTTCATCGCATGTCACACTGTGTGAGGTGATTCTAGCTAAAAATCTTTGTTTGAAATGTGTCAAACAGAATCAGTTGGAGACGTGTTGATGTACTTGGCGACTCCTTTAGAAAAAAAAATGGTCAGATTTCTGTCTGAATGTGATATTGATTTCACCCAAATTCTCAGAATTGCATTTTTTCTCTTCATTCCTCCGACAGAGTCTAAAGTTTCATACCACTAAGCCACTGCAGACGTCTTGATTTAAAAAGCAGCAATAAAACCAAAAACAATGGGAAGCCACGTGGAAAGTATGATGAGGTTATGCTGGGAGAACCTTTTAGATTTTCCGGTGCCTTTTGGGAAAAAGTCATGCAGTGTTTAACAGAGAGTGCTTTATGAAGGGAGTTTCTGAGTTGAGGTTTTCTGCCTTCAGCAGTTTGTTAAAGTCTCTCGTCACAATCAAGGGCAGAAGAGGAAACCGTTTCACCCAGGTAGCTACATAAATATACAGTAGCATTCATACTCGTAGAGAAGAACAACACACCCCATGTCTCTGGCCCTTTCCACGCCCCTCCTCTCACCTCCCACCTTTTTTCTCCTCTTTTCAACCCCTCCCTCCATCTATCTCTCCCATCCGTTCTCTACCCTTTTAAATTAGGTTCATTCTTTCAGCCTGTTCTCCCTCTGAGCGTTTCTGCTCCACTCAGCTCCTGTGAAAACTCCCCGTCTATGTGTGTGCGTTTGAACTCCCTGTGTGTGTGTTAAGAGTTTTATGTGTGTGCACAGCGCTCTGTTTTTTTTTTTTTTCGTTTTTTTTTTTTTTAAGAGGAGCTGAAGTGCAGTCGTTCATCAGTGTAGCTGACTGCAGCCTGGGGAATACTCAGATCTCCGCGTCGCTTTTCAACTTACAGCTGTTTATAGGACTTTTTTTTTTTTTTTTTTTAAAGATTAACTGGACTTTTATTTTTCACTAAGCCAGGACTGCAGAGCTGCTCATTCTTTCTCTCATCTTCACTGGAATTACCAATATGAATTTTTCCAGAGGTTCTTCCAGGATTGCTAAATTTTGTTTTATGTATTCTCCCGCTTTCTGAGTTCTATTGCAATTTAAATAATTGTGATTTCGCCCTCATTCCCTACTTTGACTTGAGATATGTTAAACCTTTAATGGAAATTAAGAGGTCAGCAAGAGTGCAAAGGTGTGCATGAGCAATAACTTTGATAGTACCAACGACACAGAAAAGTTTTTCGCATAATGGAAGCAATAAGTGCAACAAGAGGCATGAAGGGCTCAGGTGGATGCTGATCCTCACCAGGACAATTCTGAACCTTTGCAGATTTTGATCTCTTGGAACTGGATGGGAAGGTGAGTTTTAATTGCTTGCAGAAGCAGCTCTAGTGGTTTTGTATATGAATGACATTAGCTTAATAATAGGGGTGTTACTGGAGGCATTGTGAGGATCCTGGGGCTTAGCTCAGTCGGAAAGTACTTTAATTTACCTAGACAGCAAAATCATTTCTCTGTCATTTAAAATGAAAACAGTAGCAGACATGTTGTATGAGTTATGGTCTGGCTGGTCTGCTTTTTCCAACGTGAAATAAATTTAAAAAAATACCACAATCTTTTTACTGTGTTTTATAGCAACAAGAATAAAACACTAAAAAAAAACTACTTTTAAGGATAAAAAAGATCAAATTTTCCTCTTTTTACTTATCTGATTCAGATAAGTAAAAATTTCTTATCTGAAGCATAAAGGTTTTGTGTGTCTTTTTGTGAATGATAACAGACATGTCTCATATCAACTTAATGTGCCAAGTTGGATCAAATAAACCTGTTTCTTATAGAAGAAGCAGTTTAAGTCTGCTGTTTCTGCAGCGGGATGCAACATTTTGTCCCTCATCAGGAATGGACATAAGACAGACAATTTAATACTTTAAAACTTGATACATGACATTTTTGACAGTTTAAAAAAAAAAATAAATGTAGCTGATACATGACTTGTTTTATCAGAATTGATTCTGTAGGCATTCGCTGTCGTGCAATTTTATCAACAAAAAGTGATATTTTGTATGCATTCTACGCATTTTTCACTTTTACCATTTTTTAAAATCTTCACAATTTTTTAACAGTGCATTCAGCATTTAGCACACACATTCAGGAACTGTCAAATACATGACATATATCATTTAACGTAATGTCATGCATGAACAAAGATGTTGTAAATATAACTGGTGGAAACCACATGTATGTCTGTCATATACAAGCCATGCTGAGGTTTTGTGACAGACACAGAGAACAGGCAAAGAAATCTGCTCAGGTTCTCTGTAAACATACAAACCAAGCAGTCATATTTTACAGTGTAAGTAAATGATTTTATTAGATTTATATGGATAAATTTGATCCCAAGTGGAATAGGAGACTCCCTCCCACCCTGCATGGGTTAGCTAGTATAAACAGTGAATGGATGGAATAAGGGACTATTCACGAAACATCAGGGCTGCAGCCTGAATGTTTAGGTCCAATACTGCCTATGGGTAAAAGGTCATACATGATACTGACTCACAAGAATGAGCAGACAGGAGATTCTAGGATTATTTATGGAGAATCTAAAAGTCCAAATTTTCTTGCACAATAGATCTTTCACAGATCGCAGACTGTGTTAGTTTTAAATGTGTACTTGGTGTAAAAACAAAAAAAAAGCTGCATGACAATTTAGCTTATGCATTGAGTTTTTTTTATGCTTTTCTACTTTTTGTAAAGTCCTTCTGCTAAAAGTGATCCCCTTTTATGGTTTTAAAAATAGAATAACAGTTTTAAAAAACTTTTTTTTAAGATCTCAGTTCAATATTGTATTATCCAAGTCAGGCCAACAAGTTCGATGAGTCCAAATAGCTCAGGTTTTAGAAAGGAAATGTGAAGTTCAGACTGCAAAATAACCCTTAAATTTAGTACTGCACGATGACCAACAGCTAGCTAGATGTGCTACGCTCAGTTATCTTTGGTTATGTCTCAAGAATTAGTTTCTTTTATGCTTAAGAGTAAAAAATAAGAGTCAATCTAAGGTTCAGAATATCAAACTTAAAGCATGCTCCTTAACATTTGTAGCTCATATAAATAGCTTAATAAATAGCAAAACATCTGCCAGAGAAGCTCATATTGAAAGCAGTAGTCACCTTGACAAAATTATTGTGATAATTTAATTCCACAACAGCCCTAGTTACTAATGTAAAATGTTGCTTTAGCTGCATAGACTGGGCCATCTGAAGAAGACATAACAGCTGTTAAAGCTTTTCTCGGCCAGCTGTTCTTAGAGCCTCAAAGTGTGCAACAATACTATTCCCAAACCATTGCATATCAAAGTATCTTTCATGTTTTGTTGATTGCTTGTGGGATTTTTCTTCACAGAACTACAGTGAAAGCTGAGATCTTGTTTCACGTACAGCAAGTCTTTCCTCTGAGAGCTCTTTGGAGCAGATCCAGTCAGAAGACCAGAGGCAGCTCTGCAAGGTCTTGATTCACAGCAGCTTCTGTTTGCTAAACATCAGGGCTAACGTATGCCAAAGGCTTGGCTCAATTACAATTTACCTTTATTGTTATTTAATTACAATACTTTACTGAACCACAACAGCAAGGTATTTTTAAAAGTCATATATTTCTGGAGAGGCATCAGGTAGAGATCAAAAAGTGACAATTATTCCTTAATTGGCTCTGATCAGTGATCGGCAGGTCAAATACAGAAACTATACTTTGATGCAAGTTTTGCTACTAAAGATCACCTAATAATTAAGGACATTGTGTTTGGATGCATCAATAGAAACTGCTTCAGAACCTTTTTTTCCTCATTCATATGTTATTTTTCTGATGAAAAAAAATATGAATTTGTCAAAATCGCAATGGTCAGATCTGAAGGAAACTCAAATATTAATATTAGCTACATAAGAGCCTGATCTGTGCATCTCCATACTTTTATCAAAAGTAAGATTAGTCCAGTCCATCCTGACTGACCTGACCAGTGGAAACAGCCACAATTATGAGAAGCATTTAGCAGAAAGCGACCCCAACTCTAATCCTCACTGTAAATTGAACCCGCTCCAATTGCAACATTTCTTTTTCCGATTTAAGCCTCCGATACTTGGAATAATTAATCCAAATCAAACAAAGATTAGCCACAGGTTTGCCGGCTGGGAAACTTCCCCTTCATGTTGCAGGGCCAGATGGCTCAGTGCCAGCAACCAGCAGAGTGCTGCGGTCTGGCTGCTTCTTCTTTATTTACAGGGTTTCTTTTTGAGCACTCAGTATATTTGCCTCTAATCGCCTTACATTTACTGGTTCACCTTGTTTCAGCATAAAATCCCAGGAACACTGTTTAACTTTTGTTGTGAAACTGCTTCACTTTGATTATTGTACTTGGGTGTGTTTGAGATCGTATTTAGATGAGACTGTGTGAACTATATGGTGCTGCTGCAACAAGTCACTAAAAGCAATGCAGTACTTCCATGCTTAGGAAGCGGAAACAAAGGATGGGTTAAAATTTATTTTTTCAACCTTCGTACGTGATTTGCTCTTTTTAAGTGCTGGTGTAAATCAGTCCATTTTTGTCAGCTTTTCTACTACTTTCAGTTCAAAGTTCAATGTCTTTAGTTAATCATCACTAAACTAAACATTTTTCACACCACTGGTGGTCTGTGCGCTTCATTTTTTGAACGTGCCAGGAGAAATGAAGCACTCCTCACCTACCTGTAATTCTGAATAAGACTAAATGCTGCCCAAACCCCACAGTACCTGCTCCATGCTTTTGCTCTCGCCTCGGGTTTGTTTGCAGAAATCTGCAGCATGTCCACGTTCTGCCATGCTTCTCCAACTGCACCTGCCTTTCCAAGGCTGAATATCTCTTCTGAATCAAAACACAACAATTGCTCCTAATGGTGCTTTCCCAGAATAGGTTTTGTTTGACAGAGCAAGCTGGAATGTTGCATAAGTCACATCCAACTTTTTACATGCCTCATGAATTAGTGTGTAAGAATGCTAAGGGTGCAATCTTTGGAACCTTTTTCTGACTTTCAACTACTAGAGTTGAAAGTCAGAAAAAGGTGAGTCTCTTGGACCTGGCTGACCAACGTACCCCGATTCATATTATTTTTGAGCTTGTTGTCTGTGAGTGATAAATTGTCCAAACGTATAAAACAACAGATGAAAACAAAATATCAATCACAAGGCCCATTGTTTTTTCTTCTTTTACATCTTGAGGCTTCATTTTAACCCATTTTGCTTCATAGTGAAGTACAGGAGTAAGTAACTTTACAATCTTAAGAGGCATTTTGGCATTTGCTCCTCCTAAATAAAGTGCTTGTAGAAAAATATAATTTATGTTTGTGTGTAAAGTTAGCACTAACCACAAGTTAAAATAAAATTACCTTTTCATCTTATTGTAGGTTGAAAAAATAAATACATTAAACTTTTAACAGAAGAGAATGTCAATATATACTGATATAAAATGAATGATTAAAAAACACACATCTCCCCCACTGAGTGCTGGAGATAGACACCAGCCCCACACTCTGCAAAGATAAGCAGGTAGAATATAGACAATGGAAAAATAAAGAGGCTAAGGTATATATTTTGCAGACTAATGGAAAAAAGGAAAGCCAGAACATGCAAAGAGATGCATGTAGCTGAGCTGTGGGTTGGGCTGTAGGCTGCTGGCATACACAGCTTCAGAGTTATGTGGTATAAAGCTCAGCGTAAAACCATACAAACCCATTTAATTAGACCTCCCTAAATAAATTCATGAACGAGTTAGCATGTTTAATAGATTCTGTAAAGTAAATTAACAGAAAAAAAATGTATGAGTGTGAAATCTGTGCTTTCATTTTCACCAAACAAGTAGTTTCTTTGTAGAAACTCTGTAGTTCCCATTTGTGCAGCAGTTAACTCTTCAGATTGAGCTTTTTTCTTTCTGTGTTTATGTGCCTTCTTTCCCTTTCAGTCACTCCTTGAGTTCAACTCTTATCCCTTCTTAAGATTGTCCTTCTTTTCGACAGAGCAATACATGTGATTATATGCTGACATGGTTCGGAGATGTAAAATCCCATTAAAGCTAACCACTCTAACCCTCCTCCTGTCCTTAATGTCTCCTGCCAATCAAAGTGAGCCAAAAGCCACCAGATACCTGCTGCTTGGCATTTTGCTCTTTAAAGTGTAGACCCCTCCTTCCGCCTCACTCGCTCCTTCTAATTCCTCCATCTCTTCCACCCATCTCTCCTGCCTTTCATTTCTTGGTCCCAGGGAGGCTTAGCCTTGTTGGTTGCTGGCCAGGGAAACTCTTTTCTTCTGCAGGCAAAACAATTGTCTCCTTTCTTTCCATCACATACTCTTTTTTTTCCTTCTCTATCCCTATACGTTTTCATTCTTCTCATGGGACTGTATGCATGCAGGCATGCTGCAGGCTTCAAGTGCTCCAATCTCTACGCCTTGTCCTTTCAGAACTTCCCTCCACTTCCAGTCTCACATGCTGTTTTTGTCTCTGCCTGCCTTTTCAGTACTGCTTTGTGCTTGTAAATCAGATTTCTAACAACTCTGCTTGTTAGTTATATATTTATGAACTCATGTAGTTCTGCTTTCACCCTTTTTCACAGCTCCTATCATTCCTTTAGTTCTTTCCCAGATATCTGATGGCACCATCCCATTGCAGCCTTCGTCTTGTGATTATAACCTGTTTATTTTTATTGTTTAAACATTTCTTTTCTCAGTTAAATGTTCCTACATCTGAGTTGCTATGTGCTGTGCCTCTATTCCTTCTTGTTTCCGGATCTTCCTTTTTGTTTCTTATGCCACTTTGCTCAAACAACTTGGTCAACAAGTCCATATTAGTTGGAATAATTTGCTAATTAAATCCTGGGTCAAACATAGACGCATCCATTCTTGGATTCTGTTAACACAACCAAGTTGGGTTCTTGACTTGAACCTGCATATTGAGCAAGGTTTTCCATTCCAATGTACTTTCTTTAGCAGCATTTAATGTTAGTTATGGATTTAATTAACATATGAGCAGAACATATGGTCATTGGATCCTCACATCAGAGTAGAGTCGTACAGATGACATCACAGCGGTTGTGAGAGAGCTGTCGCTACAAAGCAAGAGCAAAATCTTCCTTATCTGACAATATAATGTCATTAGGATCCTGTATTAGTGATTAGCATAAACCCACCATTTGGATTAATTTGGGGGTGTCAAACATTCATTCTTTGTTCCACCCTGTGAAAGTGAAAGGCTAGAAGCTAAGTTGCTAATATTCATTCACTCATTGTTGCTTTTGGTGCTATAGTGTTGCACTCTAACCTCTCGCTGCAAAGGCGCGTCTCACCCTGGAGGCGGCCTGCTTTGTCTGCCCATCTTATTTAGGCTGGTTTTTGACAGGACAGCTTGGCCCCTCGTCTCCCCCCCCCCCCTTTGAATCTATGTCTGTCTTTATTTTTAATCCATTCCCTCTTGGCATGCTGCCGCTCCATGTCCATTGAAGCCGAACTGAATGCAAGTGTCGGTGAGCCTGGTGGCTTTTTTTTCTCTTTTTTTTTTATTAAGATGCTTTATGGAGCATGCAGGAGATTTAAGGAGTACTCAAGCTCAAGAGTGGGTGTCTGAAGAATGAAGTGCTGATTGGGAGGTGTGTGTTGTTCAAATAAGCAAGTTAGTTCAGAGAAATCATGCTTTTAAAGTGATGATAGCACATATAGAAAACATCATCAGACATACACACATACACACACATCTCTGGGAGACTGGGAGGGACAATGTGACCAGTCGCTTGGCTTGTACAAGCCGACAGGAGAGTAAGGATTTCACTGGAGCCTCTCACTCCCAGGAACTGTGACGTGAACTGAGCTTGAGCGCGAGTCACGGCGCTCCAGCTGACGAGGGCGCTGACGTCCATCTCCTTGAAAATACTGCGAGCATCTTTGCAGCTTTGTGTTCAACCTTTAGCCCACAAACACACACAGTGTCTCTTTCTTTCTGCTTTGCATTTTAACACTTTGTTGCTCACACTTCAATGTTTTGTTCTACTGCGCCTGTACGTGTGTGCATCAAACCTCATGAAGGCTGGGTCTACGAAAGTGGCGTTTTGTGTACTTGAATGTATGCTTTTGTCCATTCATTACATGTATGGGTGTTTGTGTGTGTTTATTTACTGCAGGGTTACAGGGAGTTGATGCCTCCGTTCAGCTCTGCCCTGTTGTGTTGTGGACTGGCAGCCATGAGCCTATGAGAGATCTCCTGTCTCACTGCCTCAATAGCTCCATTATTCATAAAACTGAAAGCCAGCCGTCTTTGCTGTGCTGTGTGTCTGTGTGCAAGTGGAAATAGTCTTTGTGTTTTAATTCTTCACCAGAGCATTTGATGGCAGTGCAATAGTGTTTGAAGAAAAACATGAAGGGCAACTGAACTTTTTTTTTTGCCCTTTGATTTCTTGGTTGCTGTAAAAGTCTAAAAAGGTTAAATTTAGCATTTAGTCTGGGGAGTCCGGGATTACCATAATTCACTCATCTTTCAATTTATTTTTAAACTTTTACTCCACCTTCTTTATTTTGTAGTAGTTAAAAATTGACATTCAGTTTTGTGCTCTGGTACGAAGTTGTTTAAGATTTCAAATGTTTTATTTTAATTCTTACATTACAGAAGATGTTAGTTCTTAAAGGAGGTAACAGATGAAAGGCAGTGATGAGGAGTAATTGTAATAATAATAAAAAACATTAAAACGTCAACGCTAACTATGAGTTACAATATAATGAAGGAGGCTGATTCCAGTGAATATCTTTACTGTTCCGTCAGCCCGGGAACAGAGTCCAAAGTACTAGCAGAAAGGTTTGCGTGTGTGTGTGTGTGTGTGTGTGTGTGTGTTTCTAGTACAACACCACACGGATACATTCCTGCTGATTAGTTTACAAACCGGTGACCTGGTTACTTAACCAGCTGTGTAGAGTCAAATAAAATCATATAGACTCAAGTCATTGCTTGAGACAATTGTTTACCTTGAATTGTGTAGATCCTTAAATACAGTCATAAACTGTTATGTCATGTTGTGATGTATAATTCAAAATAAATACTGGAATATTTGAGTACCGCTTTGAATAACTCAGCTCTCACATACTAGTGATACCTTTATCCACAGCTGCAGGCTTACCACCAATGGGATGATTTCATGCAGTCTGCAAAAGTGGAGAAAGAAAGTGGGAGTGGGTCTTCTGTCTTGGCAGTGCCAGAGACATGGAGAGGTTGTGCCCGGCTTGGCAGTAGGCGCTACATATCTCTATCTCACATATGCTGTTTTCATTGCTGTGGTCAGCTTGTGTGTGTGTGTGATTTAAACTCTGTTCCTGGTTCTTGCTGTAAACTGAAGGGATTATAGTGCGGCTGCCATAATAGAGGTTGGCATTGACACACCCTGGCATGAGCATCAATCTGATTCAGACTAAATATACCTCTCTGTGTGTGTATTTGCATGTGTGTGTGTACGCAAGGGCATCCCTGGCACAAGAAGAGCTCCTTTCTGAAACGTTTCCCTCTCTCTGTCTCTATTTTTAGGTCCCTGTGTCCAGGCGGAATGATTTTGTCCTGTCTCGGATGTGAGAGGTGATCTGGGTCGTCCTTCAAAAGAGGACCAGAGGATATATCCAGAAAACTCTTGGGAATAAGTCTGACGGCAACTACAAGCCAGGATAGCTGTTTTGTTGTTGTTGTTTTTTAAATTAGAAGAAACACTTTGAGTGATGATGAAATAGGACTGGACAAGAATCAGATAAATAAATCATCTCTCAGTACAAATACTCAGCACTCAAAGCGGCCAAAGCCACTAAACACTAGCTTTTGATAGAAAGCGGTTTGTGAAAAGGGTGCCAAAATGATGACCATGATGATGATGATGATGGTCACCTGCAGCTCTCTGTTGGTGCTCGGGATGGCTGCGGCTTACTCTTCCTCCAGCTCAGTAACCCGTGCTTCATCTTCATCCTCCTCCTCATCTTCCTCATCCTCCTCTCCCACCTCCTCCTCCTCCTCACCACGCATGAAACTTTCATATAAAGGTAAGGACATGTCTCTCTGCAAAGGTCAGTTTGTCCTAAACCTACTCTACTGATGACGTGTGCATGCCTACACCAACAGCTTGGAAATACAGTGGCATGATTGTTTGATCCATTTCAAGTTTTTTAATGTTAGAGGAGGCAGCTAACTGCCCAGTATGACCACATAAACCAGGGATGTGTGCCATCGCTTCAAACTGGCAATTACAGGCTGAAGTCAATCTGAAGGACAAGAGGTTCATTGCAAGCTGCTTACCCAGCTGAAATTTGTGCCGGGTTCAATTTCAACTCAGGGTGGCATGCAGGTTAGAGATTGAAATGATGATGGCAATTAAAAGCTTAATAAGTAAGCATAATGAGTGATGGCTTCATCGTGTCTCAATAATATTTTATGTTTTTGTTAGGAATAAAAGTCTTGTGTGCAAAATTGTTTCAATTCAGTCATAGATTGAAAGAAAATGTTCATCAAATTAAAATGGTAGCTGAATTTACAAACTCTTAGTTTTTCAGCTTAAGCATCAGCAAGTAACGACATGATTGTATTTCAGAGTAAGACAAAAAAGTTAATATAACTCATCATTATCTTTAAAGCATCAGTTTTGTGTGCTTAGTAACTAGCTTATACTATAAGTAAGCTTATATCTTACTACTTACTACTGCTGAAAGCTTACTACTAGCCAGTAGTAAAGGTGTTAAAATGTCTGCAGCAAGTGTAGCTTTAACCAGACAGTTAGGGTAGTATAAGGTTGTCTGCACCATTCCTTACCAATGATCTGTCATTCATTTTTTTGATTCAGCACGTCTTTTATTGGAGTCTAGGTTGTTTTAGCCGCAAGATAGTAAGATTGAGTAATAAAGTCCCTGATGTCATGCAGGCTGCCTTTTTATGACGTCGGAGTTAGAGCAATAACAAGCTAATAAAACCTTTTAAATGTGTAAATTTAAAAGGCTTTGGTCTTATTTTCTTTAACTCCTTGTTTAAGTTAGGACAATGGGGGAGGATATTTTTCTAACTTCTCTGGCCAACAATTATTATTATTTTTTTTTCCATTTGCCTGGGTGGACTGTTGTAACTTAAATTTACAAAGACAAGCTGGATTTTCCTGGGCACCGTTCCCCGTAGATTTGTTTTTGCCAACTTTGTAATGGCAGTCACTCATTTTTTCCATTGAAACCATTACTGATGGAGGATTGTGTCCGTCCTCTTCATAAGTCACTTGCCTTGGGACACACAGCCTTGAAATTGTATGTAGATAACAAAAAAAAAAATACATATTTTAATCAACCACAGACTATTGTAGGCCTGTAACCAGCTGACTTTAATAATAAGAAATCATCCATCCAACCATTTTCTGTTCACCCTTGTCCCCAATGGGGTCGGGAAGTGCTGGCGCCTCTCCAACTATGTTCAGGGCGAGAGGTGGGGTCACCCTGGACAGGTTGCCAGTCTGTCGCAGGGCAACACAGAAACAGACAGGACAAACAACCAGGCACACACACACACACACACACACACACACACACACACACACACACACACACACACACACACACACACACACACACANGTGCAGAAAGACCCCAGGCCGGGAATCGAACCCAGGACCTTCTTGCTGCAAGGCAACAGTGCTACCAACTGCGCCACTGTGCAGCCCATAAGAAATCATTAACAATCCAATACATTGTTTTGATATTTGATATTTTCCCAAGTTATATTTTAGAACAGAATAGAAAAAATACACTTTATTGATTCCCAAGGGGATATTGCTTGTTTGTTATCAAACTACTCCATGCAAAGTGTTAAATATTAGTAAATATAACCAAGAGTAATAGTTATAACAACAAGATCAAGTCAATAAGTAATGACGTAATACACAACACAATGCAAACGGATTGGAGCAATCCTTGTTTTCCTACTGCTAACTCTCTTACAGAGCATTTGATCAATATTCATCACTGTTCTTTAAAAGTTTTAGATACATTGCTGTATCCAGTCCTTTATTTGACTGTTTTTATTGGAAGTGTTTCTTTGGGAGGAGGAACCCAATGGATAAACCCATGTTGTGTCTCCACATAACAGACAATATAGTGAACTAAATTTAAACTGGACTTTTTTGTTCCAACTTCTGCAGTTGTGCCAGTAAAGAAGTAAAGAAGTAAAGTAAAGAAGTGCCAAAAGCCCCATTTAGATTATTGTAGAGATGGTAAATTAACACTGTTTGAGATATAGTATTTTATAATTAATCAGTCAGTGCTATGTATTTTGAAGGTTGATAAATCATGCAAGTGTAGCAACTCTAACAAAAGGAACTATACAGTTAGTACAGAAACATTTTTATTCCCACAGAGATGTCACCTAATCTTTATTTTCCAAGTGTTTATGCTGCAGATGATAATTTAACAAATATAATCTAAATTTTGCATGCCATGGTTAATTAATTCCTTTTTTTTTTTAGAATTGCAACAGTATCACGGCGTGCGGCGATTTGAGCTGGAGCGCTCCTGCTGTTTCAGCGCCATGCTGCTGGACGAAGAGAGGGGCAGACTGTTCGTAGGGGCCAAAAACTTCTTGCTGTCACTCTCATTGGACAACATTGCCAAACAAGAACATAAGGTAAGTTTCAAATATGCTTTAATATTGAAGCCCTTTTAATAGATTATAATTACTAACTTGGGTATCAGTTTCACCACCCTGAGATGTACTGGCGACCTCTCCAGAGTTCACCCCACTTCCTGCCCAGCGACAGCAGGCCTTCTGCGATCGCAGACTATCGCGTACTTAGTATTTTGTATCAAGACAAAGAAAAGCTGTGAAATAGATTATTTTATTTGAACCAAAAAGAGATGGATTATTGTCATTCATGCTTATCACAAAGTAGATTAACGTGTAATTCTGGCAACAAAAGACAGCCTTTCGGGAAGTGAGACCTTTTGCAAGTTACGGTTACTGTTCACTTTCTAGGAATTAGTTTTTGTTTGCTCTTTCACACAAGAACACACATGTTTGAAAAGGATTTGAAGGTGAGAAAACCCCCCGTTTCAGACATCATGGAGTCAGATGAGTGTGGGATTGAGAAGATAAAAAAAAAGAAGTTTTCAATAAACATGAAAACAACTCTTTAACAGAAACTTCAGACATAACAACACATAATAGTCATAATCTACTTTTTAAGTTAGAGACTTATACTTGCAATGTCCTAAAAATACTCAGTGAACTGCCAGTGTGCTTTAACAATAAGAATGTACAGTGTTACTGACAAAAACTATAGTTATGTGAGCTACATAAGCAAAACACAGTCTAGTGGCAACATGTGTTCACAGCTGTTTGGAGTAAATTACATGTTTGACGTGTGAGATTTGAAAGCTTTGATGGACTTTGGCATGTGGGTGAGTTTGATTTATGGCCAGGCTTTGCAGGTTCACCATAGCTGATGTCTTTTACACTTTGTGGTCACATGTGCAGGGGAAGAAGGTATCAGAGAAATGACAGACTTAGATAGAGGGAAGGGACAGGAAGTGAGTTGGGAGCTAAAATTATGACAATCCACACACAAAAAAAAGGTTTCTATAATAATGACAGTGCTTTTTCTTAAAAAAAAAAAAAAAAAAAAAAAAAAATGCAGTCAATCTTTACAAATCTTTCAAAAGGCTGATACATTTCTAACCTTTTCTTCCATTTTTCAGATCTATTGGCCAGCTCCTGTTGACTGGAGAGAGGAGTGTAATTGGGCTGGCAAGGACATTACTGTAAGTCCTGTTTCCTTCTTATTTGTTTTTCAGTTTCTGAGTCATATAGAATCAAGTAAAAGAAAACCTTTTCAAAGTGTCTCTGAAAAACATAAAAATAGCAAAACCTCAAGCTTGGTAAAGAACTAGTTCAGTAAAAAATGTTATTGTGGGGGGAATTATCGTCATATGTTTTTCTTTTCCAACTGAAAAGCACAATTACAAAGTACAACAGAACTTCCTGTTTATGAACCTTTAGAACATCAGACTTCTTATGAGCCTACAGCCATCACACACTTTACACAGAGCATGAAAATAAAGTCTATGGAGGTGTCCACTCCTACCCGGACCAACACAATACTACCTTTTAATCCACTGGAGTCATGGGAGTCATCACAAGACAGAATCACAGCATGTAAGCTGATAACATGCAATAATAGGTGCAGCACCCCTGCTTTTAGACCTACCATGTGGTGAGATCACTTCCTCAATAACTAGTTATTTTAAACCTCATGTGACTGAGATTTATACTCTGATGAAAAGTCAAAAACATTTGTTTTGTTTCCTCCCCACACCTAGGTGTAGATGCTTTATAGAGATCAAATTACTTTGGAGCAGTGGCATAGCATCTTGTACTATGAGTATAATGGTGTATGGACCCTTTACATCAGTCTAAATATGAGAAAAAAATTTGAATTTTATTGAAAATGCTAATACTGTTCTGTCTGTTTTGTATATCACATATATATTGGGATAAATTATGTAAAATTAAAAATATCTTTGGACAGTGTACAATATTTGACCAAGACAACAGCATCTTTTTTATTTTTCTAGAAAATATAATCATCATCTGGTGTAGTTTCTGTACTTTTAGCAGTCTCTAAGTACCACTTAGTTGTCAAGTAAATATTAGCTTCATGAATCCTAACATAGGTTGGGCTGCAGCTGGACTCACTTCAAGCATTTAGCATCTCGATGTGAGTGATTCTTCTTCAGTGCTGACAAACTTCAGATTAAGTAATATTAATGTTTTGTCATTGCTACGTTTGAGCAGCTGAAGTGGACATTGCAGCATCTCAAAGTTATGATGCTAATGCCAGGAAATCAAATTATGCATACTTCATTGGAAGGCAAAGCAAGACCATTATTTACCTAAAGAAGTATTTTTATAGTGTGTTGGAATATTCATAAAAACACATATTTTATAGAATTGTGATTACTGGCTTGAAACTGAACATATTTTATTTGTTGTTCATGTTTAGATTGAATAACAAAGAAAACATGTAACTCTTTAAAACATACTATATTCTGTGACCTTGACCAACAGCATGGAAGGGACTGAGTCAAAGCATGTGAAACTTATTATAATTATTTTCAAGATTCAGTCATTTGATTTGTCATGGACTTAGTATCTTTTCTTTGGTCAGTGGTTTAAATTTAAACAGACTGTTTTTTTTTGTTTGTTTTTTTTTACCCTGATCTGGTGTTACAGCTTGTCATGCATTTATTTATACATGTAAAATCTGGTTCTACTTCACTAATTGATTTAAGGATTACCAAAGACCACCCAGGAATGAATCGCATGCAAGGCGGTGCATCTTTTAGAGTTTAAAGTCCTTTGCAACATTTATGTGCATCTTTTTTTCAGTTAATATGTTTTATATTTTGCTGTCCAATCAAAATGTGGAGAGGTGTCACAAAACAGTCTCCACATATATTTCATTGATTTCCCTCTGTGTTAGAAGGTTTACATTTATTTCCATATGGTGTGTATAAAGTATCCAGAACGTGTGTGTTTCTTTGTGAGTGTAAAGCAAACCCGTCATCAGTGTGATTACACAGCTGTAGCAGACAGACAACGAGCTCCATTCATACGAAAATCCAGGCTCCAGTTTCAAATGACCAGAAGATGGACTGTGTATGTTCAGGTTTCAGCGTGTTTGTGTGTCTGAAAGAGAAAGCAATGACGGTGGTGATAAGTGGTGAAAAAAGGATTAAAGTTTTTTCAGGAAAAAAGAATGAGAAAGTTTTTAAAACTTGAGAGTATTGAATCTCTTTTTGTGTGATTAGTTTTATTGATTGACTTTTTACTTCTGTAGACTTTTTCTTCCGCATTTCTTATTCTTTATTTTTCTGGTTTCTAAGTGGAAACTCACCCACACAGGAACAGCCCTGACCTTACACTTTTGACCCAAATTACAGAGAAGTCTGTTTTTCCATCC
Organism: Alfaro cultratus; assembly: GCA_903066825.1. Lineage (NCBI taxonomy): Eukaryota > Metazoa > Chordata > Actinopteri > Cyprinodontiformes > Poeciliidae > Alfaro > Alfaro cultratus. Next base: position 73,751 of record CAEFZX010014731.1, on the reverse strand, counting down.
ATCTCCATGGATCTTCTCTACCTCACACACTTTTTCCTTCTCTTTGTCTTCATCCTCTGTTCTCCTCGCACAAGTTTTCAACTTAACAGTTTTAATCTAAATACCGTTAATATTTTCCTTTTTTTCCAATATTGTCAAACTCTTTCATGTTTTCAGGGTGGGAAACTTGTTTTAATATTGCACTTTGGGCAATAACCTAGTGTGGCCTTTACTATAAAAGGCAGTAAATTGAGTGAAACAATTGCCCGCACCGCAATGGTTCATTACTCTAACAGACAGGCATACACAGGAAAGCATCCAAACAAACAGAGACATGTTCACATAAACACAGTTAGACAGCAGCTATAAACAGTTGACTCTTCACCGAGACACTTGGTCTGACTCAGGACTATGAGTGACACTCAGAAGCTGGATTTAAATCCGTAGGAGAAAGTGATTGTCACTGCATTTTCTATTCAGGAAACCTCGGAACCAGGGTAGTTTTTCTCAGACCATTTTTGAAAACCTACTGCTGCTACTGCATCAACCAAAGATTACCTTAATAGAAATTAGCCCAAAAACCCATCCCACTGAGGGAGATATTACTATTACTTTGAACTTTGGGGTGGAGAGGGTGGTAATCATTTTGAATTAACTGAATTTTCCCAGAGTTATACTTCATGGTTTTACAATGTGGGTCATTAGAAGATTTTCACTGGGAAATAAACAAGGCACTGTTGCTGTTGACGACTGTGTGCATGCAAGAGTTTTTGGGGCTTGTGACACGGGATTAATCTAATAAATATAATTTATTACAAAACATTTTTCAGAGCTGTGAGGGTTTAAGAGTGCAGTCAGAGAGAAGACAATTGTGACAGTTCAGAACCAAAGCTTCACAGTAGAGCAGCTGACTACTAAAGTGTTCATCAGAGAGTTAGCACTGCTGCTGGAATAAGCAGCGGCATTGCCAGGAACTTAAAAGTAGCTGTTAAATGAATAACTTAGCAATGGCACAAATGATAGCTTTATGGGATTCTAGACCTACAATGGATTTTTTCTGAACTGATTACAACAGAGGCTCCATTCTCATTTCTACTGAGTGACTAAGAATCATTGTGTCATTGACACCTTTTTGATGGTTCAGTAAGTTGGAAAAATACTACTGGTCGTGTTGGAATGCACAGATATAACACCAACATACATATTATGAGGTATGTAAGAGAAACTGAACTGAACAAGGAACCTTGAACCCTTGAATTTTGCGTGAGGCGGATCAGTGGTCATTAAATATATAAACATGAAACCATCCTGAAAGTCACCAATGTCGTTGCCAAAATTTTGTAAGTATAAACTTGTGTGTCTATTGCAAATTGTTATTTCAGAAATAATGTTGACTCAATAAGAAACAATTGTTTTGGAAGAAAATCCATTTACTTTACAGTTTGTATGAAGTCAAAGTCCAGAAAAATCCGCCTACACCTGGAGAAAAATGTCACACTGGTCAAATCAGCTGCATTGTCCTGATCGGTAGAGGTGATCAAAGGCGTTCAGAGCTATTACACTGTGCTGTGTTGGGCATCTAGTGGACATCTATGGTGCACCACCAACCCAGTGAAGTGCAAACTCAAAACCTGGCTATTAACTTTGTTGAAGGTTCCTGGATTGCATAAAGTTACGGTTTAAAAGGGAAGTGAAAGATGAGCTCTAATTCCATTGCAATTAATGATATATTGCGATAACCAAAACATGAGTTTTACACATGTGTAAAATATATATATGTATGTCAAAGACAGCATAAAGGGAGCTGATGTTCACATAGAAAAGAATGAATACAATAAAATAAATATTTACCAAACTTATTAAAGTATTGCAGGGGCATTGATGAAATTGCATTGCTGCAATTATTTATCAAAACAGACAGATGGGAGGACAGAAAACAAATTGATCTATCAAGTTAATAATCTCCAGAAAAGACAAAAGGTTAGAGGGGAAAACAGACATCTTCAATGGGACAATACAGCTTTGAAAGAGGCGAAGGTGAGACGTCAAGTGAGGCTGGTTTGAGGTCACAGGCTGCTTTCTTTGCTCACTGTTTCAACTAATGAGTCAGTGAAAGGTCATAGGTTCACTGAACCCTTAAACATCCCCACCAGCACATTCGCAGACAAATCCTCAACCCCCCCCTTTGAGCAAATGTGATTGCTGGCATAAGTCTTGGTCCCTGTCCTGTGTCTCTTAAGCATCTTTTAAATGCTGTCCTGTGTCTGTTTCTCCCCTGTCACATCAAAGAACCACAGCTATCCAGACTGTCTAACAATGTGATGACACGGACATGCAAATAAAAACCCAACTACACACACTAAGGGTTGACATTTAGGCTGAGGATTTCAAGCATCTTCCAACTAAAAAGGTTGAGTCAAACTTTAGACACATTTGAATATAGTTCCTTTTGGGATTTATTTAATTTTACTAAACTGTAACAAGTTAAAATTTTGGGATATGATACAGAGTAGAGAACAACTAGATTCATACAGAAATTTTATCACACTGTGAAACTCAGGCAGTTGTTTTACTTATTTTTTTACTTTTTGGAGGATCAGATGAAAGGGTGAATGATTAGAAACCGACACTTTTTCATTTCTGATAAGTAAACATAAAATATAAAGTGTATAATTTTTTCACTCTCCAATTGAGGTCACTTGTGGTCTTCCAGAGAGAATCCCATAAAATAGTCAGAAATTCATGGTTTTTATCTGACAAATTAAGGGAAAGTTGAAGGTATCTGAAAATATTTTCATGCAGTCTTTTTAGGCTTCTGGTGTTACATCACTGTCAATCACAGGCATTTTCAAACTTGAGAGCTTGATCTTATGCCAGACTATTGTGCAAAAATGCAAAAGTCTAAATTTGAAGTTAAACCAAGGTGGTTTCATTACCACAGCCAACTAGTTTTGTGGACTGGACACTAATTAAAAAACATCTGATTAGTTTCAAACACAAATTTCCCAAAAACCTCAACATCTTATTCAAACTTCCATCCTTCCTATCTTAGTGTTCATGCTTGTTGATATTGTTGATAACCTGCATAATTTGCTGCCAGTGCTTTGTGTGTCACTGCATCAAACCCATGGATACTTTGTATTTCCGGCCCATTATTACTGCTAAGGCATACAGCACACAAATTTTTTTCACAGACTGTTCATATCAGTATATGATGATGTACCTCTAGAGAAAAATGCCATTAATGATAATAATGGTGATGCTCATTATTATGTCCACATTCTCATTATTTAAGGGCCAGCCCCCTCAGAACTCACTGTTCTAAGGTTGCACAGTTAATGTATCTTGTAGTCTCTTAGCATACCATAAGTCATTCATTAGCTGTCCCTTGAGAACATGCTAACTGTAACGTGACTCTGAGAAGGACAGATGCTCTTCGGGGTCAATAACACGCTATCCGATAGGATCAGAAAGAGGTCAAGATGCTGAAAGCTGTGTATGTACAGGGGAATAAATGACAAAGATGACAAGGTATTGGGTGTTTTTTTATTGTTGTTGTTTAAGTTGGCTTTTAGTTTAGTTCATGTATATAGTTTATCAGCTAAAGACTTAATTTGAAAGTCTAAAAATCTGAGGTTAACTTGTCAACTTTGGACACAAATAGCTGTAGACACCCTTTTAAAAACATTCTGCAGGCATGTGTGTGTTCAGCCAGGACACAAAGAGCGTCACAACAGTGAGCTGGAGTTTGATCTAAGAGCTTGGCCGTGTTGTCACAGACACAGAGCTTGAGGAGCTATGTGAGGAATGTGAATCAATAAGCTGAAGGACAGAATGTCCAACCTTTGCACATTCTGTTTTTACAGCTCCCTGTAAAAACCTGAAATTTGTGGTCATATACGTAGTTCATGATGCTTAGGAGAAGTATTATTAAACCCGATGGCACAAAAAAGAAAAATCACTGTTTAATCAAAATTAATTCCAGAACAATCTATGTGTGTTTCAGTCTGACTGTGTGAACTATGTGAAGATTGTGCACCACTATAACCGAACCCACCTGTATGCCTGTGGAACCGGGGCTTTCCACCCTACCTGTGCCTTTGTGGAGGTGGGACACAGGATGGAGGTGAGGAACAAACTATGCGAATCAACACAAATGGACTTCATTACAGCTAGAATCTAGCACTTCACAGGTGAGCTTGCTTGCTGTAGCGTAACAATAATTTTCTTTGTGTTCTGGTTCCCTGGTAGGACCATGTGTTTAGGATTGACCCCTCTAAGGTTGAGGACGGGAAAGGGAAGAGTCCATACGATCCTCGGCACAACGCTGCCTCTGTGCTAATCGGTAACTGAACCCATATAACATTATCTCATCTGATTATTCACTTGATTGTTTTAGTATGGGTTGGGTCTACCTAAGGTTTTCATATTTTGGGCTGTGTTTTGGACTGAGATTGAAAATCCTTACAAATATATTCATAAACATTGAGCTTATTCAAATTTTGTCAGTTCCAACATCAAACTCTATTTTATTGAAATTAAATTTGTTTGTGCTAGACCAACACAAAATCATGCAAGGAAAAGTACACCCTATACCTTTTAGCTTAATCCATTGCAACCAGTGGCCTTCAGAAGCCAAACTGGTAAGTACCATCTTAGTGGTTTGATAGATGACACTAGCTAAAAAACAGCTTGATGAATACTAGGGATTACACCAGGCAGGTCAGGGAGAATGTTTAAAAGTTAAAGCAAAGTTAGGTTACAGACTAATATCCCAAGCTTAGTGGGTCTCACACAACACTGTTCAGTCAGTGATCTGAACGTGGAAAGACTGCAGTGGTAGACCTATCACAATGTGGCTGCCTAAAACTGACAGGCCGGGTGAGGAGACCATTAATCAATTAATCTGCTGACAGCACAATCATTAGTTTTCCATTGCCCAAGTCTGGTCTGCATGCAAGAGCAGCAAGAGGAAAACCACTGTGGAAAAAACACTTTAAGTCCTGATGACAGTCGTAGAGGACAAAGCAGACATATGGTAGAAGGTGCTTTGGTCAGACGAGAGAAAATGTTTGCTTTTCAGTCTTCATGAATGTATGTGAGGTGGGAGGCTAACACTGCACATCAGCCTGACAACTCCATCCTCCTTGGTTAAACAAGGCAGTGTCATTATGCTGGGTGTAGGTGTTTCTTCATGGTGGAAAGCTGGAAAGAGTTGATGGGAAGATGGATGGAGCCAAATACTCACCAAGTCAGAAGAAAACATGTTATTGTCATAATGATCAAAGTTTAGTGGGCAGGTTTATTGAGTTCTACAGTCACTCTTCTTTCATTTTGACTGTACCCATTTTTTCAATGAGCAGTTAAAACCTCTAGTCTCATTTTGTACAAAGCTGTTAGGAACGTATTCCCAAAAGACATCATGTAGTATTTGCAGCAAGAGGTGGTTCTAGAACGTGTTGACTCAGAGACTGAATGTGTCACAGTCTCCAGTTTGAATTACTTTTTTTATTGAAAACCATGTGTGTCCTACTACGAATTACTTCATGTCGCTCTGCCACGTGTTGAAAACATGTTGAGGTTAATGGTTGCAATGTGACAAACTGCAAAAAAAATCATGCATGTTCTGAAACTGGCACAGACTCAACAGTATTTGTGTTTCCCAGGTGATGAGCTTTATGCAGGTGTAGCCACAGACTTAATGGGACGAGACTTCACCATCTTCAGAAGTCTGGGCAAACGTCCCTCAATTCGCACCGAACAGCATGACTCACGCTGGCTCAATGGTGTGTGTCCTTTTGTTTATCTTGTAAATAAGCTTCACGCGCCCTCATGGGACAATGTGGTGCGGTGACTGACGCTGCGTTAATTGCCTTTAATTCTGCCAACCAGAACCAAAGTTTGTCGGCTCCTTTTGGGTCCCTGAGAGTGAAAATCCAGACGACGACAAGATATTTTTCTTCTTCCGGGAGACAGCGGTTGAAGCTCAAGGTTTGGGAAAGTCCACTTACTCGCGCATTGGACAGTTATGCAGGGTGAGCGATCATTTAATCAACATCCAACAATGTGGAAAATTGGGTACAAACGGTTTATGTAAAATCCAATAATAATTGAGTTTTATTTTGTCAGAATGACATGGGTGGACAGAGAAGTCTGGTGAACAAATGGACAACATTCCTCAAGACCCGTCTGATTTGCTCAGTACCAGGAGCTGATGGCAGTGACACGTACTTTGATGAGCTGCGTAAGTGTACAGGGCACACGTTGAAGCAGAAATATTCAAATTAATCTACAGATTTAAGGGCATTTCTGGGTTTAGTATCATATAACATACAAAAATATGTGAAGTTTGGGTTCTCCAGGAGACTCAAATAAAATTTGTATACTGTCATCATGAAGAGGGTTGACCTGGTTTCAGTGCCTCAACTTTTTTTGTAGTGATTTCCAGTCAGCGTAGAAAAAATATGAGATATTTGGAATGATATGTATTCTTCCTGTTTCCTTTTCTGACAATATCTGTTGTACAATTCAGGGAAAATATTATTTATATGGTTTTAAGAAAAGCTAAGCAGGGGGAAAAAAAGTTGGAAGATTTTCTGACCCTTTCCTCTGGATCTCTACCCAGAGACACATTCTGGTGGTGTAAATGGAGAAGATGTTAGGAAAACGTGATAAATTCACCATGATTTAGAATCCTTTCAGTGTTTAGCCTTAAAGGATCCACATTAGAGATTAAATTAAAATGGCAGAATTTAAAGTGGAATACAGATTTACAGTAGGATTAATGATTCTTTCATGTCTTACAATGTTTCTGTCCCTCCATTTCCAATCATTGAAAGAAATCAAAATAACAGAACAAAGCTTAATCTCTAAAATCTCTATTTCATTATAAACTTGATTCATCTTGTTTGCTGGAAACAAGTGGAAACCTGCAGTTTCATTTATTAGACGGTCATCCAAAACATTTGTTCAGTCAACAATTAATGGATTTAACATTTTTAAGAATCGTCTTCCTTGTTGCACAGTTCACACCAGCCCGTTCAAGTCAAACTGCTGCTTTAAGCAGGTACCAGGAAATTTTAAGGATGCACAATTGTAAAATAATGAGTGGTACTTTAACCATTTCTTTCATGAATATGTTCTCCATTTTTGAAATAAAATGAATTGTGATAAAGGCATAAAACAAATGAGAATAACAACTGTCTGAACCAGCATCTTTACTTTTGATGTGAATAATAATAATAAAAAACGTTAGAAATTAAGTTTTATTCAATTTTAACCAAATAATATGTAATACATCAATAACAGTGCTCTAAATTCATCATTTGTTATACAACAATATTCAATACTCTCCAAAATTCCTTTTTCTAGTAAGACTTTTTGTTATGTAATGTTTTTCTCAGACCTGTTGTCATGTGGTTTTTCCAGCTGCTGCAGGAGTTTTAAGATGTGTTTGATAAAAGTGTCTGAAACTCTCTCCAGGCTACAATATGATCTGCCTTTGTGCTCATCTCATGATGGAAGGAAAGATTAACTAAGTGGAAGACTTTGTCCAAACCTTAACCCCGCCTCAGGCCACACCTGCCATTCACATTTCTCCATGTGAACGATGAGTCTCTTATCTAGATGATGAGCTTGGGACTGTACCTGAGGCCAAAAATAGAGAGAATCTTTCTGTTAAACTGTGTTGGTAACCTATAGGTGTTATCTGGTTAAAAAAAGGATTTCATTAGTTTGTAAACTTTTTTTTATTTCTGGAAAATTGTAACATTTTAAGACTTCTTTGTTCAAGAAGCAAGACTGAGTTTCCTGACATCCGCATTAAGCTGCAGTGGATTCTGTTTCATGTCATGACCCCCACTAATCAGCGAAATGTCTCTTTAAAGTGGTTAGACATGTCCATAGGGCTTTGTTTATCTTTTTCCCAACCTTTGACCTCGGGGCTACCGCCACCTGACCCAGCTTTCTGTGTGTGTCTGTCCTCAGGGGACGTGTTCTTGCTGCAGACAAGGGACAAAAAGAACCCTCTGGTCTATACTGTCTTCTCCACTTCCAGGTCAGAGTCTAGTCACATGTGCATGTTTGTTTATGCGCAAGAGTGAGTGTGTGAGGATGTGCATTAGGGAAAGTGAATGGCGAGGAAGCAAAGTGCATACATGTTATGCATGTGTTTGTTGTATCTAACTCTGCTCCTCTTGTTCCCCCAGCAGCAGTGTGTTTAAAGGCTCAGCTGTGTGTCTTTACTCCATGAATGACATCCGGAGAGCCTTTCTGGGGCCCTTTGCACACAAAGAGGGGCCTAACTACCAGTGGGTACCTTTCCAGGGAAAAGTGCCCTATCCCCGCCCAGGAATGGTATGTTAATAACTGCAAAGACAAAACAGCAGACGCACTGTAATAACATCCAATCATAACAGGTTATTAAAATATTTAAAGACAATTTTCTTAATAAGGTTGTTTCTTAAAATTTATCACACCTCCATCCTTATGTTGCATCTTTTTTTTTATGAATGTGTAAGGAATATTTTTATTTCTTTATTTTTTTTTTTTACTTTTAAACAGATCAATGTTGAGTCTGACAAAAAAAAGAAATCTTGTAATGCCATTAACAAAAATAATGTTAATGTAACAGTTTAATGGTAGTAGTTTCAGAGAACCCAGTATGGTACTAAATACTAGTTTTCCATGCAAAACATTTCCAGAGTTGTCCCAATCGATATGGGTTTCACACTCCACCAACCACAGAAGCCTTTAGTAAGCAGGATTTGTTCATGCTGAACTTCATTTTTAAAGACCACAGCAGAACTAGACATACTGCATAGTTAGCAGGCAAATTATACTTTAAGAATGCAAGAGAAACTGCATTTTTACTGATTTGGATTTCAGATACAGATTCCACAGGCTTGCCAGGCTTTGGTCAAGCTGGACTAAAGTAAATGAGTCCGATTTCTTCATATGAGAGCACAGAAGAAATAACCTAGTTTTAAGCTTAGATGTCTCAAGGTGCTAAAGTGCACCTAAGTATTCAGAAAATCCAGAGCTGGAATTTTAATTAAAGAGAGAAACTGGACTCTGACCTGGAGTAAATCTCCTCCAAGTCCCTGACAGCCCTCACACCACAATGACCTCAATGCGGCCCGCACAACTGTGGCTTGGTGCATTCTTAACCAGCTGAAACACTGATGAGTCAGATGTTCTATTCCACTTGCATAAAACCAAAGGCAAAAATATTTTTGAATGGAATGGATAAGTTCAGTCATAGCAGTTTCGTTTCTCATGTTTTAGCAAGTCCTGGAAACTACAAAATGTTTCTCCTTTCCTCCTGATAGTGTCCCAGTAAGACATTTGGGAGTTTTGATTCCACAAAAGGTTTCCCAGATGATGTGATCCAGTTTGCCCGTCACCACCCTCTGATGTACAACCCGGTGTACCCCATGAATCGACGGCCTGTGTTTGTTAGAACCAACGTGGAGTACAGCTTCACACAGATCGCTGTGGACAGAGTCAATGCTGCTGATGGACAATATGATGTCATGTTCATCGGAACAGGTACATGAGAGGTTTCTTCTTCACTTTGCATTTTCTCGTTAGTAAAATGAAAATGACGGGGAGATAATGAGCATGTGGTATTCCAGACAAAGGGACAGTCCTAAAGGTGATCAGTGTCCCCAAGGAGAGCTGGAACAACATGGAAGAACTTCTACTGGAAGAGCTGGAGGTCTTCAAAGTAAGAATAAAATAAACTTCAATGTATTGTACAAGAAAGTAGAAATAAATACCACATTTTATGATTTTACCTAGCCTGTCTATCTTTTGTTTTATATGACATATCGGAAACAGTTCAGCAGAAATTTGTAGAAAAACAATGTTTTTCCTTTCTGGTCACCAGAAAGGCAAATTTCCCAACTTACTTTCAATTGTGTTCAGACAGACATTAAAAATGATGTATAACAAAGTCAAGACAATCAAAAATGCTGCTTAAAGTTTCACAAACACTGAAAATTTGATTTAAAATACAACAAACCGTGGCATCAGTTTAGTTCACAGTGTTGACCAATGCAGATTGTAGTGACAGCAAAGTTTTCATTTTGATTGTGAGTTTATGAGGTGCAGATTTATGTCCTTGTTTAGTCTGGAGGAGGAAGTCAGGATAAAGGTAATTTAAGAGACAGTAGCTTGGAGAACTAACAGACGATCACATTATCCAGCAATTTAAATGAATAGTTTAATCAGCCTGTTTTTTAGTGAAATAAAAAAAATTTAAAATTGAGAAAAACAGTAACAATACTGTCATCATTCAGTTAGATGTTATTTTTAGCCCTTTTAACCAACAACTGTTTCCCAAGAATGCTTTACATTTACAATCTGCACAGTGAATGTGTAAAAATGAGAAAAAAAACTTTGGTTTTAATGGTTTTATGCTGGATGATATCTGTGCTTTAAAGTAGAGAGAAATTTAAAGCAAAACTTAAGAATCTTCACCTTTTTTGCAGTAATCTTACATGATAAAATTTCTTGTTTCTACAGAGCCATTTTTGAAATACTACTTTCTAAAAATTGTTTGTTTTCCCTAAAATAAAGAAATACAAACAAGCAACTGCTACAAAAGAAGGGCTAACTTCTACTTTAAGGGTACTAATTTTTCTTTGAATCCATTCTTTTCTTCAGGATGCCTCATCTGTTATTAACATGCAGATCTCTTCCAAACGGGTAAGTTTACTTTGATTCTGAAACATGCCCACAACATGGCCACCCTGGGCCATATGTTGAAAAAACAAACAGTAAAAGAAGGTGATTAGTGACAATACTAAATCAGAATGGTTACAGAAAGTTCACTTCAAATCACCTAAAGGCATCATAAATTACCACAGTCGTCACTGTTACACAGATACAAACGATTTGATTTATGACAGATAACTCCAGCTGTTTTCAATTCTGACAAATGGACATTCTTTAGGCCTTTTTGTCAAACGTTTCCTTCTTGTCCCTGCTTGTTTTCACAGCAACAGCTGTATGTCGGCTCGGACACAGGGATCGCCCAAGTCCCACTTCACCGGTGCAGTGTTTACGGGAAGGCTTGTGCCGAGTGCTGCCTGGCCCGAGATCCATACTGCGCTTGGGACGGAACATCCTGTACTCGTTACCTACCCAATACAAAGAGGTCTGTGACAAAATGTCTATGGCATAAGTACAGTATGGAGGGGTAGCTGTAAAGAAATCGAAGTCTCGGCAGAAGTGGAAATTACTATAACCAGATTTTTTTTTAATTCCATTTAGACGTTTCCGTCGACAGGATGTAAGGAATGGAGACCCCAACACCCTTTGCTCAGGAGGTAAATTTACAACACTCGTACTGTAAAATGCAGCCCAGTTAAATTTTATTTGTAGAAGTGTAATAATACATTCAGCTTATGAGGATGTAGAGTAATGGGTTCAAGAAAACAAGAGGAGACCAGATTTTTACAATATTTCCAGGAAAACTATTAATCGTCATTTTTTTTGTTTCCGTGAATACAGTGACGGTTTCATTAACCACCAAAAGTATTTACAAGTCTCTGCAAAATATCTCCTTACATGTTTAAGTCCATATATTGTGCTTTGCTTGTCTAATCCTGATAACTAAAGTGTATTAAGCTGCCTCTTTTTCTGTTTTAGGAATAAAGCTTTTAGAAATCTCTATTCTTTGTTTTTTTTAAAGAATCGTTTTACTGAGTTGCCAAGTTCAGGTGAGATAAGTCAAGATATTTTGAATCACAGTTTAGCAAATACAATACAGGGTTTATTAAAAACAAAAATAGCCCTTCAATTCTGATTGGAGGCATTGAATCACATACCAACTTCTGCCCAACTGGTAATAGTTAGCCAGTCGTGCTATTTGTGTGACTAAAGTTCATTTGTACTTTTGGTCACTTTGTCAATGTTTCTTTTTTTCCGTCACATTATCAAAAATCTGCTTCAAAGATGCTTTAAAATTGGTGTGAGCTTCTTCAGTTCTTTTGTGCTATAAGATCTTGTTACAGCCCTGTGTGTTAATGGTTAGCTTGTGTGAAAAAAACAAAAATATGTTGAATGTAGCAGGTTTTCAGACTAGAGTGCTGCACATGAACACTGTCTGTGCCTTTTCCTGTATTGACATGATGGAAGTTTTGGTATTTGACGTCTTACTGTCCTCTTGGCAAAACAGCCATAACGGTTCACCTCTGGTGACATCTGTCCTCTCAGACCACAAAGAGAGCATTCAGCCCCTCTCTGTGTTTCTACACCCCAACTAAATCAGGCTAATCACTCCAGCTGAAAGAGCTCCTGGGTAATACGATTACATCATGTGGCATGAAAGCCGAGTAAAACTGATGAAGATCAGCGTAATTGTCTCAGATGTGACTGGACTGGCCAAAAATTGCTGGTCAGTCTGTTTGGCAGGTTACACACCATTGTTTCCCCTTAAAGCACCATACCAGTGCTGCTAAAGTTTTTTTCTCTGTATTTATTGAATATTATTTTCTTTCATTCCTATTAGCCAAAGCTTAGAAGCACAAGGTGTCATTAAGTTAGGACATTAGAAGTTGTCACATGTATAAATATTTGGATCAACTCACTAAGTTCTGATAAATAATGAGAAGAAATGCTTTTGTATAGAGGAATCATCAACTTTACTACACAAGAACTGTCACATCTAAATATTTTTTTATTTTATTTTATTTTATTTTTTAAATGCCCTTCCAGACACCATAAGCCAAGTTACCAAAAGGCATATATTTTCCAGGCAGTGTTTTTTTAAATATTTTTTAAATCGAGTATAGCAAGCCTATAATTATTTCTTTGTCTCTTCTGCCCCCTTCAGACCACCACAAGCATCGTGTTGCAGAGAAGAAGCTGTATGGAGTTGAGGGAAGCAGCACTTTTTTGGAGTGTATCCCCAAATCCCTTCAGGCCAGAGTCACCTGGACTTATCAGAAACAATCACAGAACCCACGAGAGGAGGTGAGAGTGGGAAGGTTAAGGACGAGTTGGGGATGAAGGCTCATTGTAATGAAGCTGTCTGCGGTCACTGTATGGTTTTGTTCTTATCAGATTATCCAATTCATTGTTTTCTTCTTATTGCTATAATTCATGACTTTTGACTTGGATGATTCACCTCCCATGACAACTGAAAATGTAATTAGAGTAACTCTATACATTAGGGGCCACTGACTAGATTGGGTTTCATAAGTGCATTACCTAAAAATACAGATCAGAAAAACATGCTCATTTTTATTCTCTTCAGAATCTGTCAAAATCTGGCTGCTAAAAATGATTCACAATTTGTACGATCACACGTGGGACCATAACTGGTGGAATGACTTAATTTAGGGATTTTAAATTAGTTGAATTAAGAGACTGTAAAAAATAAAAATAAAACTTGAAATCTGTTGCTCTAAAACATTCCATCAATTCAGAATGAGTTGAACTATTTTGCAAAGAAGAACGGACAAGAATTTCACTAGATGTGCTAAGAAAGTAATTACATTTTCTTTCCATAGTACCAGTTCTGTACAAATGTAATCTTAAGACACTTTACAAGTCAACAATTTCTATCCATACAGATAAATAGCAGCTTCAATCAGCAGTAGGTATTGTTATGGCATGATCTTGGAAAGAAAGCTATCTATTAGATAAACAAATATTCCATATTGTTAGCAGTGCTTTCATTTGCTTTACCCAGGGGAGAAATGGTTAAATACAGAAAGGGCCTCGGTTTTCTCAGAGGACATTTGGTCATTCCCTCAAGGAAGGTGTCACAGCTAAACAAAACTACCAGGCCGCATAGAGACAGTTCAACAGACAAATAGAATCATGTTCTGAGAGCTGAACTGAATCATATTCTTGACTCTAGGTACGTCTTGATGAACGTATCCTGCAGACAGACAGGGGCCTACTGATTCGTCGGGTTCTCAAGAGAGATGTCGGTGTCTACCAATGCCACGCTATGGAGCACGGATTCACCCAGACATTGCTGGGCATCACTTTAGAAGTCGTACCATCGACATCTTCCTCCTTCTCCAATCTTCCCTCCGACTCCCCTGTTCGATTAGATCCTCGTAGCGCAAGTGGTCCCTCACTGACCAATCAAAAGCTTTGGTATCGGGACTTCATGCAGCTGGTGGACCACCCTAACCTCAGCACTGTTGACCAAATTTGTGAGCAAGTTTGGGCACGGAAGCATGCTGGTGCTGACCAGGTGTCAAAGAGTTTTGAGTCTCCAAGGAAGGAGATTGTACCTTTGGGTCCTGCTGTCCGACCGGCCAATAAGAAGTGGAAGCATCTCCAGGAGATCCGAAAGGGGAGAAACCGCAGGACCCATGATGGGAAACCGAGCTCTCGGGCACCGCGCAATGCTCGGGAGTAACGATGACGAGAAACAGATGAAAAAGAGTGAGAGGGAGAGTGAACTGAGAGACCAGGTACTCATGGAGGTGTTCACATATACAAATACACACATAAAGACATGCACAGACACACACCACCTCCTGTATTGTGTTTATTTATCTATGGATACCACCACTATATGGTACACCATTCCCCTGATTCCTCATCCCTGTGACCAGCTTTCTGCATGTGCTGCCTTACTGCCCAAACTGATTCTGCACGATCCCTTTACACTGCTTCACTAGGATAGTCACGTGTACTAGCAAATACGCGAGAGGAAATTCACCCTCATGAGGAGGCAATAAACTGACACACACACCTAATGCTTATTCTGCAAGCCATTTACACTACTTTAATAGTTAGTGTATTACCTGTTACCCTCTGGACAACATGCTACTACTCATGAACAGTCCTAAAGGTTTTGAGAAGCACTCTTCAATGTATAACATTTCTTTAAGTGACCTAAATACGGACAGAATGGAGAAAGTGACAACTGGAACAATGATGCAAAAATATAGTCTTGAACTGAAAACGAGTAATTATGTTTAAAATGTATGTGCATGTTGCATTGACATTTGTAAGAACCAGAGTAATTGATGAACATCTTTCTGTGGCCCCCCTTCCATTCTTATCACCACTTGTCATTTGTACAAATTACACCATGGAGCCATGAAGAGTTACCAGCACCTGTGGAACACATTACTATTGGTGAAAATGTTATAAATTTGTTGTGGGGTTGGATTCTTGAGTCAGTCTTATTTTTGGAGCTGTTTCCGTTGACACATTGAGTTTGTATCATCATAAGCAACAGACTTAAAACAAGAGATGCACCGATTAGGGTTTTCTGGCCAATTTTCGATAACTAAAGCTTTGACCTGCCAATGCAAAGCTTGGATGGATGACAAAATTATAATCACTGTGGGAATCTTGTACCACAGACATTTAATAAATAACTTCTGAAAGACCTGCCCAAAAGAACATAGACCATACACACTCAGCAACTTTAGCAGTCACTATGGATCTATTTGTGTTTTGTGCTACAAAACATAAATAGCTTAAAACCATCAATATTACTTTGAGTGAAGGATTAACTTCCTCTTTTACTTTACAGTTTCCACTAAATTCCTTTCAAAGGTTACTGGTAATTGAGGAAACAGTTCTTCTATATAGTGATATAGTTCTAGACTTAATTTGTTAAGGTTTCAAACCCAGTGGTCAACAGTTGAGGTGGTCCAGCTGAAAATCAGCCATTTCCAATCACCAGATGTCAGAAGTTTTCCTCAGTGCATCTCTGATCAGAATACTTATTTCAGTCAGTATATATGGTCTTAGTTAGGAACGAGTCATTACTGGCCTCTTAATAAAAAAATCCAGTTGATGGTTAAAACCACTAGAGAGTTGGTCATGATAGATGTACTCATATTCCATAAAGTGGAAGAAGAATAAGATGTTTACGAAACAGCAAAAGCTGGAACAAACAATAAAACAAATTAATCAATCTATAAAAAAACAATTTGAGAATACAATTAGGAACCAAATTAGAGCTCATAGCATCATTTGCAAAGAAAAAATTACAACTAAAATAATTTGGACGTGATTCAGAACAGTAATTCTTACATACTGTCGATCTTTTTGCTTCCAGCATTTTTGTCATTGAAGATAAATAATGAGAACAGTGGTTTGTGGGGAAAGGGATAAATAAGGTAGGAAAGATGAGAGGAAAGGGGGAAGATTTAAGCAGACTCAAAATATGACAACCCATGTTTTTTGGGCTACAGAACAGTTTATAAATGTATAAATATATCCATATTAGCATGATATTTATGAGTGAGAATAAAGTTTCTCTTTTCTGTATACTAAGCAGTACAACATGTCTTTCACACTGTTCAATCCTAAATTGCTAGTGATACATAGATAAGCAGTTGATATACAGTGAGTATGGGATTCCTAGTTCAGCACACTAAATTCATTTTCTACAGATTGTGTAAAAACTATTCTACACTTTGTAATCACTTATGTAGTGTTGCAGTCATTGAAATCATTGGATGCTGCTTGAGGGAATAAACTCCAGCTAAAGGACATTTATTACAGCAAGATTTTCCTTTCTAAATGTCTAAGTCTCTAGGTGTTTTATTTGTAAAGAAACCATATTTGTTGATTGTTTGTGTTAACATGGTGTGTGTAGCCTGCCCCCTAGTGTTCATTGCTTGAACAGGCTCAAATAAGGAGCCTGTCTGTGGTACTTTATGTCATAACCAGTATGCAAGAAAGAAACTGGTGGGTCTTCTTAGATAAAACATGTGTTTATGTTTTACAAAAATAAAATCTGTACTGATATGTTTTGTGCTGCTACCACCAAATATCATGGTTTTAATCAAATTATTTCAAGTTAATGTATTCATCCCAGCTAAAAGCAAGGCAGCACAACCCGGGTCTGCGTGAGGATTTTAGATGTATGATATCATTGTCATTGTTATTTATGTACCTTTGTTATAGATGTGTAATTAAGTCTTTAAACTAAACTCAACAAAAGGGACACTCAGCATTTCGACACCACATTGAACAGGGCTAGATTGACTTAATGAAGTGAATTTTCAATGCTTAAGGTAGCAGCTGATCAGAGCTTTGGACATATGTGCACCAACTAATTCTGAACCAGCAGTGATGTCAAACATGCTTGAGTATCCCTTTTCACCCAGCTTTTGTTTGTGCTTGAACTTGCATGACTAAAGT
Organism: Alfaro cultratus; assembly: GCA_903066825.1. NCBI lineage: Eukaryota > Metazoa > Chordata > Actinopteri > Cyprinodontiformes > Poeciliidae > Alfaro > Alfaro cultratus. The sequence continues at coordinate 56,633 of CAEFZX010014731.1, read as the reverse complement.
TTTTGGCTAATGCATCTGACAATGACATGGTGACATGAGAGATAGAGAGGTAAAGAAAGCACAATGTTAAATATCATTATTATTCCTATGTATTTATGTGGAAAGATAAGCTGAGTTGTTGTGGATTTTTGTGTTTTCCTTATAAATGTAGATTCATTTCTCTAGTGTTCATGTTCTGCTGACAAGGACTTGTCATTAGCATTTTTTTTATCCTTTACAGCCAATGGAAAAGCTTTTTTCCTGCAGACAGTGTCCAATTAAAGTCTTTTGTTGTTCTAAAAGCCCTCTGTTCCAAATCTTCCTTATATCCCAATTCTATGTGACGTGGTGTTTTTTAAAAAGCTTACTATGAGAGGCTTTTGTGTTTGTTTGTATGTTGAGTGAGTGCATGTGTCTGTGTGCAAGAGTAAACTGTTCACTTGAACACGACTTGTGTCTTCAGCCTGACGGTTTTTGTGGACAACAGAGCTTTGTATATAGTGGCAAAGGTACAGTGGAGTGTTGGGAGGTCTGTAGCTGAAAGTCTGAGGTCAAAGGCCAAAGTTAATGTGGTGCACTGTAATATACCTGGGTCTTTGTGAAATGTCATGTCAAAATGTTTTTGATTAATACAATAAAAATATACAGTTACTTAAAGATTTGCTTGCCTTTCTTGAACACTATCGTCTTTGCATTGTTTATTGAATATACTAGAACTGTGCATTGTTATTAAATTAGTAACAAAAAGGAGGACTTATTATTCTGGTCTGTGGTCAGTAATACAACTGCAAAGCTACCTCTGCCTTGTTTGCTCTGATTACCATTTTCCAGTCTCCTACTCATGACATGTATATATAAATAATGGTGAACTCTCATAATTTTGATTAGTTAGGGTTTATTAATTAGTTAATTAGTTAGGGTTTATATAATCTATTATTCAGATTATTATGCATGATTTGCTGTTTAAAAGCAAAGCTTGGGTACCTATAATCCACATCCTTTGTGGAACATTTAAAAACCACCAAAGAAAGGTTGTGTAGGGTCCAAATCTCCTACCTGCTAATCTCTATGTATTATCTACACATGCATCTCAATAAATGAAACTACTATCAGGACGTCATTTATTTCTCTTCAGTACGTTGGGAGAGTGGATGTGAATATCTGTGTGTGAGCATGAGGCTGGGAATGTGTGATTGTGTCTGTGTGCAGCTGTTTATCTTTCAGGTTGGGTTCTGGGCTGCCCCCTCTCCTGGATCATGTTGGGTCCCCCACTAAATGTATAAAATATATCTTAAACAACAGTTTGCCATCTTTTCGCTCAACAACTTTATCGGTTCAAAGTTATGGTTCTGTTCTGGGGATAAGTGTGGAACCACTGGAGATGATAATACAAAGAAGGATTCTTCATAAAATCACATCGTCTCATGGACAGCTCTGACCGGGCTGTTCATGAGACGATGTTGGGAAAACAGCGTTTTCAGTCTGAGGCTTCTTCAAATTTGCTTTAATACCAACTCCTACAATCTTTGAAGAATTTGAATTAATACGAGTTACAAAAACATCTAATTTCCCCTGATTGTTGGAATTAATAAAGTATTTTTTAATTTGTACTACGTCTCTGCACATCACTCCAGCAGGTGGTAACAATGTTTTTTCTTCATTTCTCAGGTATATTCTTAGCGAGTTTATTAACCCATCAACATTAAAAAGCAAATTACCTTCTTGCAACCTGCTCTACATCTTTTCCTGCTCAATTGAGTTTAGAAACTATAGCTTTAGTTCCATCCATCAGTCCTTTTGTCTCCTCATTTTATTATTTTACATGTTTAAACCACATGGGGGCAGTAAAAGATCTGCCCCCATGCTTTCCCATACCACAGAGTATTTGTAAATATTGATGTTAACACACATGGTAGATAAATGCTTGCATGAAGGAAAATGTTAATGAACAGTAAAACTAGTTTTGAAGTATGAGTAAATATATTAATGTCAATTTAAAAGGCTACATTTTGAAAAATTAAGTGCTGTTTGTAAAATGTACTATGGCATGCAATGGAAAAGAGAAGCATGACTATTGATTTTTCTTTACATACAGAAAAAAAATCAACAGCCCTCCAGCCAATCTCAATCTTCACCTAATTAAATAAAGCAACTTTATTGCAACCCAGTTGTCTTGACACTGATATGATTTCCATGTTGCTTTTTACAAGAGTTCCTTCAAATCATGTTTTGTGGATTATCTCCCTGATTTCAACAAACGCAAGCGCTCATGCACCTTTTCTCACAGTTGATCTCCAGAGCTGAACTGCCGATGTGATGACAGATGTTCTCCAGACCCTTCGACACATTAAACAAACAGAAAAGTAAAGGGGGGGTTAAAAAGTTTTCCTCGTCTCTTTTAAAACCGAAGCATGTGTAAACGTGTCCGACATGATTCATTCTGATTCCATTAAGAACTGCTTGTGGGCACTGGCAACATGTACACACATTTACACTGGAAGAGACTCACAGCAATAAGTGAGGCTTTCATTCCTAATTTATGAATACTCGCATGTGTTTAAGTATTCACTTAAACTTATACACACATGCACAACATGCTGTCACCAGTCATAAAGTCACTGGAAATTCAATTGTGTCTGTAATCCTCAGACTTGGAGCCTTTTATTTCCCCTGTGTTTCCAAAGGCCTTCAGAATTCTGCGAGAGTAAAATGGGTTTGCAATGGTCCGTGGGGTCTTAATTGAGCTCATTTCCGCTGACTGATTTTTACTGGTTACCACTAACCCTTATCACTGGGTCTGAGTTGCAGCAGAAAAGCAAGGGCACCTGTGCTTTTTTCGTTACTCCATGTTTGTCCAGATATGACTAAGTTACTAGGACTTGTTAAATTGCAGAAAGACAAAGGCTTACATTCTGTCTTTATGTGGAGTAACGTTAGACATCATATTTTATTCAGCTTCAGTTTCTGTCTCTGAATATAACAGAAGTTATTTGTGACATGAACAGATTTACACATAGAAATCTTGTTAAAGACCAGATGAGACCTTTTCTCTGTTTTCTTCATCATGCAGAGTATGTGTGATTTCACTTCATTTTGATTCTTTTATTTTGATAAAACTATTTTAATAAATATCATAAAGTCTTTTTGTTTTCCTGGAACTGAAAAACAGTCACACAGTACATACCCTAAAGTAGAATGTATAAGAACAGACATAAAATAAATCTAGAGATCTCAACCAAAGACTCTTGAAATCCCTCAGTTATAGAGAATTGAAGACGGTGTTTGAAAAAAGATGTAAGAAATGTTGCATTCACCCAGTGGGAAAGAAGCACAACATTTTTAAAGAAGTTTGATGGAAACATTATTGGCTTCTGAATATGAAAGGTGATTCACATATCTGTGCAAAGAGCTGAAAACGTTTAAGTTTTTGAGTATTGCTAAATTGTCATTTTTCAGACTTTTTACTGGTTATTTGGTTAGTGCACCAAATAATGTACAATATGTGAATAATATGAATAAAATCAACCATTTCTTGCCCACATTTCTTAAAATATACACAGACACACATGGCTGGTACCAGACAAGCCTGACAGGTCTAATGATTAATGAACCCAATTAGGAGTAATTACCTCAGTGATTGCCCACAGCAAGAGAAAAAGACATTTCAACATACTGCAATATATACAGCAATAAAAAGCTACAAATATGACAAATAATCACATATTTATTTATGAGGAAACTAGTGAGTTAGGCAAGAAAAGAGAACAAAGACAATAAGGGATAAAATACTTGAAAGAATTAATTGACTGACAATCTGGGAAAGTTTATTGTACTTTGACATTAGAGAATCTCCCGTTACGGCTCATCAGCAGCAAAGGGTTTGCATTACAGTTTAAACGTTGCTGTGTGGAAAAGGCACGACGCACAATAGATTGGCATATCTAATCAGTGTTATGTTCTCTGCAGAGCAAAGAAGCAGACTATTTGGACTCCACACTATTGCTGCTGAGCACTTTGGACTAGTCAGGAATACCTTCAGCCAAAGAAAAAATGTCCCTGAAGGAAAACCAGGAAATTCAATCTTTCATGTCAGCTCAAGGTCTTGCTTCCTCCCTGAATCGTAATAATAATAATAATGATAATGCATCAAATTCATGTACGATTTTTAGGACATTCAAAGTCACTCCCAGACGCTCATGAGTCATGTCATTTGAGCGTCTTGGACTTCATATTCAAATGGTGACATAATTGGCACATGATTTCATGTCAGAGGGGAGTACAAACATTTCTGAAAACGACTCCATTAGGAGTCGTTTTGGAAATGGAAGCAAATTAAAAAGGAATAAAATATGATAATACTTGTGTGGAACTTCAGTATCTTTTGTTGTAAAAATAACTAATAGATTAATGAAATAAATTAATAGATCATAAAATAATGAATTAAATTTTAAATGATTTATTTTTGAACATTTAGACAAGTGTCAAATGACTTGTCTAAATGGGACAATTCTGCTGAATTACCTATCTAATGCAGGTAATTTCTGATCTACATTAGATAGCTCTATTGGCATCTGTTTTACATGTAAATCCAGAACGGTTGGATCCAGTAGCTTAAGCCAAAGGCTAATCTGACATGGGCCCAAGACCAAAGTGGACTTCTTTCTTTCTTTTAAAAAAAACATACAGGCTTGTGGGAATACAATTTCATGAACCTTTACATTTATTTATTTCAAATTCTAAATTTTGTTGTAGAGCAAGACGTAAAGCAATGTCACATTTAAAAGAAACTGGACACCAGCATGATTGACAGCACTAAGACCTTCCTCCTGTTTTGATTGGTTGTTTCTAACCAGGAGCTGTGCATTTCTGCAGACGTTTGAAAAACCACATGGCAGAAGAGCTTGATTCTTTTCACAGATTATGTGTCTCATGTTATATTGTCACAACATGGTGGCGGTTTTAATAAATCTGTAAAAAACATTTTGTTTATAAAAGTTCAATTGCACACTTCAGTCTGCTGTGCTGCACCCTTGCAGCCTTATTGGAAAAAGGCTGTGAGTCTGTATTGGAAAAAAGGACAAAATCTAAACATTTCTACAAAAAAAAAAAAAAAATTAAAAATCCAGCACCTTTCAGCATGTTGACAGTCAATGCTGGGGATTGGTACTTTTCCAAAGAAATGTAAATGAACAACATTTGTTAACAACCCCAGGTTGCTCATCAGGTGAAGGGGACAATTCTGCTGAAAGTTTGAGTCCAGTCTTCTCATTCAACTGCCCATATCTTTTTATTTTCATTATTTCTATGTATTTTACATAATTAGAAATCTTGGAATCTGTAACTAACTCAAAAAGCCAAAAGGAAAACCAATCATAAAGCTCACATGATTCAAAAAATAACTAACCAAAAGATAAAAATCTGTAACATGTTTATTGTTGCCCACTACTTTGTTTAATATGTTTTGAGTCTCTTAAATTGACATCTGTAGATTAAAACATAGTGAATTGTGTGTTTATGATAATTAAAGGTGAACAGGACATTTTTAAAGACATTTTGCAAAGTGTTTCCACATGTTAAATGGATGAAACACCTCTTACTGAATAAACAATAAATCAACCAAACATTGCACAGGTACTTCAATGAAAGAATGCATCGGCATCTGAAATGCATTACTATAAGTACAAATGAAAACAGCTGCGTGAAGGTGTAGGTTTTATTGAGTATGAGTTAACCTAAAAATCTGAGCATATTACTGCACAATGAAAGGTTAAACCTGTTTCTTTTTTTTCTTTTTTATTATTTTTGCATTGCTTTCAAGATGCTCTTGCAGGGAAAGAGAATGACTCACAAGATCTGGTTAATCTGCAGGAAGTAAAAGACGTCCCAATATATTATATGTGGATCACACACAAAGATATGTGAATGATTCTTAATGCTTGCATGCACATCTGTGAAATTTGAACACAAAGCAGAACTAAAGTGTTGTCTAGACTGAAAGAAACTGTTTACTGTGAGGCCTCACAAAGGTGAATGGAGGTTGTTTATTAAATCTTAGAGTGTAATCAGTTTTTCATAATATCACAAAAGGCAAGAGGGCTGAATGAGACAAGAGACAGATGTTGTAAATTATTTTTCAGCTCTAAATCATGAAGAAATAAAAAATGTTAATTGTTTCCTGACTGACTTTTACAATCGTATGCCCGTAGAGTGTAAGCGTGTGTGAATGTGAGGGTACGTCAAGTGATTCACTGACAGTTTTTACAACATTAGCTGAACAGCAGAGTGTGTTTGAAAAGGGTTTGGTCTCAGGTGGGCTGTTCCAGAGGTGCCTGCAGCGCACAGCTGCTGCCGCCATCATTCACAATGCGCCGGTCCTGTCAGGCTGCTCTTTACCTCCAGCACAATTAAGACGATCTGGAAAAAAAGAAACAAATCCAATTCCAGCACTGATCCTGAACAGGAAACGAACAGGAAATGATGTGAGTGCATGTAAAGGTAAACAACTGGCAGCACGTCACATAAAGGCCAGATTTCTCACCGTGGCGACTTAACCCCGACCCCTAACCAACCAGGTGTTTGTTTTGCTCAGGGTTGTTTATTCCGTTCAGGGTGGAAGCAGCACTTAGTCTGCAGCTCCATCCGTTTCTAATAGCGATGGCATCACTGTTCGAGCAGCATAAAAACATGTTTTTTTGCTTTTGTTGTTACAGAAACATCTGTTTAAAGCTGGAGCTGTTTTCCTGGAAGTGTTGAAAAGAATATCTCTGTGACCAGGAAATTAACTGGCTCCTATATCATCAACTGTATTGACTAATGACTGCTATTTCATGGACACAATGATGATTCATTAGGTGGACAATGAGAAGTGAACAGAGGAACTGATGACCTATTTCCGTAAGAATGAGGTTAAAGAGTAGGTACACAGCTGAAGGTTAAACACACTCAGTCTGTATTTTGGCCTAATAATTACTTATTAAAGTCTGAAAGAGCCTTCACCAAGACTCCAGTGTTCAGTGTCTTCATTAAATACTGAACTATGTTTTTTGTTGTGTTGCTGGCTTTTATAACTGCTGCAGATTTTCTGGAAATGCTCTAAAGTGAAGCTTCGTTTTAACATCTTCCAGTCCTATTCTGTCTTGTTTCAGTAAGTTAATCATCAAAGTTGAATCTTTGCATCTGCTCTTGTTCTCCTGACGGCTGCGTAAACACAAGCATACTGTATATTTTCTGCTGAACATAAAGCAACAAATTGTAGTAAATAGAAACTAGTTATTTAAAGGGTCACAAAGAAATTGTGGGCCCTGTGTCTTTAAGAGAAACCGACAGCATTTTAAACACCAGGTGAGCAAAGTTAGCAGGTTAAGACTCCAAGATCATTCAGAATTACTTTTATCAATTTAATGGCAGCACTTTGGCAAATACTTACTCTGTCTTTCAAGATTTTGGAGAGTTAACAAAGCATGAAATAGTAGATACAATTGTAGTGTAGCAGAACTGTGAGTGGAACGTAAAATCAGCTGATCTAAATATTGTGCAGAAATGAAACAAACAAAAAACCTCACCACAGATATGCTCACAATCAATTTTTGATCAATGTTTTTGGATTAAGGAAATTAGAAAATAATTTCCAGGGTTTGTTTGGGGGGAGATTAGAAGATGAGTCCTTCTGTTTGGCTCACAACATGAGCATCTACTGAATAAGCATCCTTGGGTTTGAGTCTGAACCAAAACTGGTTCACCTTTAATTGTTCCTGAGTGTATTTGAGTCTGCGATTAGAGCTACTGAAGTGTCATCAATTCCATTTACATCCGTTCATTAATACAGCTTCAATTCCCCAATACAAATTTTAAAAAGTATAATCTTAATAATATGTAGAAATACATCATCAATTCAATCCAATCATGCAAACAGATTCAAAGCTTAGAATTTAATCCCAGTTATAAAATATTTTCCTCTTGATAAAACATTTAATTTCTTAGGAAACCCAGCTGACTGCTTTGAGTCAGTGACTTTGCAGCAATTACTCTTCCTCTGCAAAAGCAGAGAGTCAATTGCAATTTGTTGTTACCAACTCAGCAGTCCCTAGTACTGAGTGAGGATGTCATCAATAGACAGATAGATGGATAGATCAATAAACAGTACAAAAAGTGTTTGTGGTACAATACTTGACAGCAAATGTGGTAAAGTTTACAGGAATGCATTTACAAAGCATATTTGAAAACGAGTATTCCTTCAGCAGAAACAGCAATGAAGGTGAATGTATTGTTCTCCTTTGCTCATATTCTGCTGCAATGACAAGATTTGTAAAACCTCCCTCCTGTTTGCTTGAGTCAACTTAAAAGAATTCCAAGAAAAAGTTTTACATTCCAATTTACGGGGCACAGCTGCTTTGTAAGCTCCGATTTAGACCTATTAGCTCTGAACCGTTGGGCTGTCTTCATGTGGTGGAGTTCAAACACCTTTTTCTGTTCAAGCATCTTATTTTGTTACTGATTACATCCACTGGAGGAATCTAAACTCATTGACGCTGATAGAAGACAAGAGGCTTTCTCTGTGAATGCTGGAGAGGATCAGTTCTCACACTGAAACGCTGCAGACCTTGTCCTGCTCCATGCAACATGTGTTTTTCATTTAACAGGCACAGCTCTGTTTGTGTTTTTGCTTGTGACCTCAAACTGATCAACTCTACTTAAATAATCAGAATTAGGTAGACTGTTTAAAGGTTGCTTTTTCCCCATCTTTACGTCTGAAAGAGTTGGTGAAGCTTCCTTCATTTGCTGACCATAAATGATGTTTTTTCCAGTGTCCTGGAAAATCAATCACACCTCTTAATGTTTTCCACATTTTGTGACACTACAACTACAAACTTCAACTGAATTTTGCCAGATGTTTCTGTAACAGATCAACACAAAGCTACTAATTGGTTATGAAATTGGCAAAAATTCTGCATAATTTCAAAGGTGTAATAGCACAGGCATGCATTGAGCTGGCCTAGAAAGAAATCAAGATTAAGTTATAAGAAGTCCCTTTCAAAAACGTACAATGTAAAAGTTTAGATAAGACCAAAGTCCAGACCTAGATCTACGCTAAAATCTGCTGCAAAACGTAAAATTGGTGTCGAAAACGAAGAATAGAGCGAAATATCAGCATGTAAAGGTGATTAAATCATATCCAATAAGCCCGCAGCTTTAACTGCAGCAGAAGATTATGAATGCATTTCAGATTGGCATATTTTCTATTAGCATGAAAGTCTGAAAACCTGGAGCATTTTTATCTTTTACTGAACAAGTATACAGGACTTGTCAATTTACGAGGCAGCTGTGCCCCGTAAAGTGAAATGTAAAACTTTTTCTTTGGTTTACTACATAAAATCCCAGTGAAAGCTGAGCATTAGAGTGGTTGAAATGAAAACAAAATGTCAAAACGTTTGAAAACTTTTGGCTGAATCAAATTCCAGAGGATTTTGAAGTTTTACATTGGTTGGTATTTTATGTTGTGCATTTTTTTTATGTTATTTATTTCTTATAATAAAGCTCTCCATTGCCATTTAAGCACCTTATGAAGCTATTTGATAAGGATGTGTTGAAACCAAGTAGAATGTGTCGGCCAGATGCACTTAGGATGTCTTTCCCCCTTCTAGTTTTCCACATGACCTAAATAACACAAACAAGAAGGCACAGTTAAGTTTAAATACTGTATATATCCATTAAAATGTCACAATTTCCATATTCTTTCTATAACCTAATCCAAAGATGCTAAACAGGTTCAATGTGATCTTATCACTTTAGGCAAACAGAATTATTCACAATCTGGAACAAATCAAAGGGTTTTTAGGTTGAGGCCTGCAAAGAGAGTGTTGTAGTTATCCAGATGTGATAAGATGAAAGCATGTATGCTGGTCTCTATCCTTAAAATGCACAACACTGAGGTGTTAAAAAACACAGCTTACCACAGAATCAGATAGCACAAGCTGCTCCAACAAATTCAACATGATCCAAGCAGAACCATCTGGTGGCAAAGGGGGGAGGGAGATGAAGCATTTCACAATCTCCCTGGCTTTCTGCTGGGGTTCGTTGGGGGCCTGTAGCCTGCTGATGGAAAATCAGGAGGGAAAGTTTGCAAACGATTGTAGACTATAGATTTCAGGATCCTAACGGACAGCATCCAGATAAATCCTAGGAAAGCGTGTAGAAAATGTTTTCATGGACAGATAAGAAACTGCAAAGGAAAGTTTTAAATCCATAACTTTTCAAGCTGGATTCTAGAGATTCCCTGCTGAACTAATCCGTTTTTCTTCACACCTTTGGATTTCAACACCTCAGAGCCTAGAACTGATGCATTTTACCATCTGGGTTGGTCAAATCGGTTTGTTTCTTGGCCTTTGGAGATGCATTATAGTTAGCTAGGACTTTTCCACTGTGACTTCTTTCCAATTACTCTGCAGACACTTTGTGACTGCTTTGCCCTGCATTTGATGAGCTGTCTTACTTTTTGAAGAATAAATGCTGAAAAGACAGCACCTATGTAAAGCTTATGAATAACTATCTTATATTGACTTAAAAGTCAATATAAGCTTGGCAATAATGGAAAAAAAAAATTAAACCGTGATAATTTACTTCAGAACTTTTCCACCTTTAAAAAATTTAAATAATAATAATAATAAAAGAAATTAAACTTCCTGTAACCTGGTTGCATAGGCATCCACACCAGTAGACAATTTTTAAAGCAACTTTTGTCTTTAACACACATCCAGCATTGATTATAGTGAGTCTAATTGACCAGAAATAAAGTCTTACTGTCCTAGTAAAACCTTTCAGACATTTCCTTCAGCATCTTATAGCTTCCACTACTCCACTCTGTAATTATGTTGATTTTTGAACTATTGAAGAAGAGCAGACAGTGTGAGGTAAAAGTGAGTCAAGTCTGAGATTTTTAGAAGCTCACATTCTGTGTTTGAAACCATCGGCAAGATGTGAACTGCAGTTTTTTAATTTTTATATGATGGTGTGTTTGCTGAAGTGACAAGCTGCCATGGTTGCCCCAGTTCTCAGCAGATGTTACAGCCCAATTAGCCTTCAATCACATGTATGGGCAGACTGGGTGACTGGGTAACGTCACGGGTCAGAACTGGGCTCACAACTCTCCAATCACTTGCACACATGTCTTCCTGCTGTTTGAAAGTCTTTTGAAGTCGCACACGTGAGATCTGGCATAACTTTGACTTGAATTCTTGTACTGAAATATGCGTATATGGTAATAACCAACACGTGTCAACACTTTTCAGGGTCAAGTTCCCTTTGCAGTAACATAAAGATGATACTACAACTCTGCATACAGACAAAACAGAGGGTTCATTTTAGTCTTTAGGTTGTCAATCAACTGACTCTTAATATTTAGTCAAATGCAGGCGTGCATCTTCTTAATTCAGTGCTGTAGACACGAAAGTTAGAAGAAAAGTTATGGCTTTGTGTGGTGCCATTGTTTAGATCTCATTAAAACTCAACACCAGGAGGATATTTATGATTTCTTGTGAAATCATAAACAAATACGGGGTCAGCTTTTGATTTAAAGACAATCAACCTTTAATTGATATAAACAGTGTACACGTTTGTAGCATGCATGGTAGAAACAGACTTAAATAAAACATAAATACATATTTAATTTTTCTTTTACACCCATTGACCAGCTTACAAAGTTGTTCACAAAGTTCATTTTAATACAAGTTTTTCTTTTCTTTATTAAAACTCTGCATTCAGTTTTAAATGCAGACTTTTCTATGAACTTCTAACTATAGAAAAGAACACAAGCTTAAAAGTAAAATATCAAAATGAAACTGCTTATTGAACTGTAAAAAAAATCACTGTTAAATAAAGATAACACGTTTGTTGAATGCGTAATGGGGTCAACCGTCACAGCATTAAACCCACAAGCATTGTTTCAAATTAACTTTACAATGAAGCATTACTACTCTGAATGAGGCAAACTATATCAGGAAGAAAATTAAAATGATTCAAAATACAGTTTACACTGTATTATAACTGCAGCTGAAGGATTTTGTTTGACTGAATGCAAAGAAAACTAGATTTGTTCATGTCAACAAAAGCACAACTTGAGTATCAGAGTTAATTGTTAATTTAGTCAAGTTCTGTTTTAAAATAGAAAAATCAGTTTAAACATGTTTAAACATTATTTTAATGGTTACAAATTGAGTAGGTATTAAGTTATTTGATGACAATAAATCTCGGTTAAAAGAATCTAAAGATCCAACGAATACATAAACTAAACTTATTCAACATCTAATTTCAATTTTTCTTTTTTCTTTGTAGTTTAGGAAGACACACTGATCAATATTTAGAACAAGCCTTAAGGTATTTTATGTGCTTTGTTGTGCTCTACATGCCAGCATATTAAGTGTCAATATAAAGGAATAGTTTGTAGGTAATTCAGAATCTAAAAAATGTAAGAATTTTACAAGTTTCAAAAAGAGTTGCATTAGATGCTTTGAGTACCTTTTTAAAGAAACCGTTTTAAACCTTCCTTCGTTCTTACATAGCCATTTTTTTCTGTTTCACCTTGAAAAATAATTCACTCAGTAAAGCCACAAAGCTAATCAGTATTATGTTTTTTTCTAATAAAAAAGGAACACAATTAGTACAGCATCTTTTCTCTGTTTACATTAATGTGATGTTTATCTTCATGCCATGGAGTTCTTCAGGGTTTAGCACTCGAGCCAAACAGTTTTCTGAATCATGATTTTAATATGAAACATACATACTTGTAATTAATGTTATTCATGTATTAATGTATAATAACAGCGTTGCTTTTAAAAACATCATACCTAAATAATTGTAAAGGATTTTGCATTTTATTCTTTAATGCATTTTTAAGTCCTAGTCTTAGCAAAGATGTGTCTTTGCTGGCATTTCTCCCACATATTGGAACCGAAGTGAACTAAAGATGAAAGAATTAAAACATTTCTTAAAGGGAAAGAAATTTTACAAAATACAATTTACTGCTACAGATTTGAGTGTACGACATTTCCATTCCAAATAATTTTTTTATCATATCAAAGACTTTTTTATTTTCATTTTCAATCCATTTAGTATATTTTCTATCCCCGCTTCTCCACTTTTAACATATGCTTACTTTATAGTGGTGGATCCGAGCCAATTCAGTTACAACAAGCACAAAAATCATATTTAAAAAAAAATATAAAAATACTCAACAGAAAATATGTAAAGAATTGTTCAAAAAGTAACATTTTAAAAATAGTATTTACAAAATAGAAAGCACAAAAAACCTCGACAGTTCTGGTTTCTTGTCATGTCTCTGAGGAGCTCAACAGAAATGTGGAAAACAAATGACCTGACCTAAGAAACCATCATTTTAAGGAAAAAGTCCCTTAAAGTATTGCCTCATGATGGACAAGATTAAACTGTTACTGCATAAAATAGCTAAAAAAGCAAAGATTCTGAAAACATTTTTCAAAAATTCAATTAGAGAGAAAAAAAAAACAATTTCATTGTGATGAAAAGGGTTCCTAAGAATTCGAAATGATCTGCGACTCTTATGCAAAAACCCTTAGCGATGTATAAATAACATTGCATCATGTGTAATGCAATAAAGCAACAAAACACAATGTAACATCCATCTAAACACTGGAGCCGACTGGCAACAACTGTTTAAGAGCTCCATGCAATGAGCTGGTCATGAAACTCATTTAAAAACCAAAAGAACCGACTCGGGCTTCAACCCCCTTCTATCTGCCCCATACTGGATCGGCATCACTGTAGGCCAGCAAAGCCAGGTCCAAAGCTGACGATCGCTTCCACAGGAACCAAAAGATATGCAGAACATCTCCGTGCCAGATGCCACGGTCCGCTCTGCGGGATCCGTTTTTGGCCGCACATCCACGACGTTCACACACTTTTTGGTCTTCCTGTGTCTTACAGTTTGTTATAGTGTGTAACCAAAACAATTGCCACAGAGACGTTTCCATCTCTGTGTCGGCAAGTTGGGTTTTTTGATCTTTATCTTGTGTTTAAAGAAAAGTTCAGCCCACGGCAGCAAGAATGAAACCATGTGTCTTTGATCCGTTGAACCATCAACAGTCGTCTCAGAAAATGTCATCTTTAGATGCTTGAGCTTATGCATTCAGTGTTGTAGCTGAGTGAAAATTCAGATAATCTGAGTTTGTAAGAGTATAGAATATCAAGCATTAAATATGTAATGGAACAACATTCACTCAGAGATTAAACATATACTAATGTGACAGTGTGTACAGGAGAATTTCAGATGTTCTTCCAAATTACAACAAAAAGCTTGATATCAGCAACACATTAAGTGTCATAAGAGTCACTAAAGATAAATAGCAAACATGAAACAAAGTCCACACTAAGCAAAATCACACCGACATGCACATATCTTATAAATCTCAAGTTTGCAGTTTTCTTGGCGTAGAGGGCTATGATAAAATTTTTCACTGCAACATAAAAAAAAGAATATGAGTGAAGAAATTCTTGACGACTCTCACTTGAAAAAACATCCTATGAATATACTGTAATGTACAGTTCAGTATAAAAGTTTCTTGTTACCGTGTGCTAATAACATCTCAGTCTTTACTGACAGACAAGTTCATGTCCTTCACCTATGAACTTTATTAAAATTGCTCACTGTCAAACACTCGAATGAATGAATTAATCTTTTTCTTTGTTTTTAAATGAAAACACTATTTATTTTATGGCGAAAACAGACTAATCCACCAGATTCTCATACTGTGATTGATTAGGACAGGCTTTTAATTGGCTCCCAAAACCATCCTGATCCGAACCAAAAACGAAGGATCTTCTTTTTTTCTCTTTGATTTCGAATCCTTCATTTTCTCCGGTGTTACTCTGGCCGTCCTCTGAGATCTCGTGGCGTCCGGTTGCGTTCTCCGGAGCCTTTACTGCGTGCCTTCCTGGCACTCTCCTGAGCTTGGCGGTATTTCTCCAGCATGCTCTTGTGCTTCCTCCGGAGCTTGTCGTTGCACCACATCCTCTCGCAGTACTCCTCAACGTGAGGCAGGTTAGACGGCCCGATGAGCTGCATGATGTCCTTGAACCACGTGCGCGACTGGCCGATTTGACCCCTGCTGTAAGGCCCCGTGCTGCAAGGCATCCAGGGCCTGTGGTTCCCCGGAGACCGGTCTTTGAACCCGTCAGAGATGCCCGCAATGTCACGGGCAATGAGCTCATCCACCGTGTCCGCCTGGAGGATCTGGAGGGAGATGCGGGCCAGGGTTTGGCTGAAGCTGTGCTCTCGGGAGCGGCAGATGTACACACCTTCGTCCTGACGGAAGAGATGACGAAACAGCAAACCCTGATCTGTTGACATCACACGATCATCCAGCTTCACCTAAACGGGACAGAGAGAAAATAATTGTTTGTGTATGTTAATCATCATATGAAGAATATTTTCTGCCTAATTTATGTTAAATTTGAATTTGAACCTTGATTTAATTTTAAAAACGAGCCAACGTCTTACACATGTTTGCTCTGCCTCCTGTATGGCCTATAAAATTCTTTGAAAATTGTCGGTTTAAAGTAAAACATAAAACACTTCCTATTAATATGAGCTGAGAAAATGTTTCATCTTTCATTGAATGAGAACAAAAACAAGAACGTCGGCTGCTTCTCTTTCCTCAGAACAAATTGTAACAACAAGATCTCCAGAGATTTTTTTTTCCATGTTTGTTTTCTCCTATTGTCCCTTTTATGTTTTTCAGATAACAAGTGGAACGCTCCCTGCTGCCCCTATATAATTCACGCTTCCTGTCTCCCACATTTTCACATTCTGCCCTTCTGTTTCTCTAGCAGTAACCTGTTGCCAACCCAAACATGCAGTCTTGTCAGCTAGTGGCAGCTAAATGTTTATTTGCAGGGAAATGGAGAGGGGTAGTAATGCCTCAATACTTGAATGGCTGTGCGAGACATTCACTTGAGCTCAGAGGAGCAGAACCTCAAACGGACGAAAAGTTTCTGTGGGTGTGCTTCCACCCAGCAACATATTTTCTAAATGCAGCTTTAGAAGACTTTACAGCTTTGTGTTTAAGTCACAGTGGCCAGCAGAGACATTTACGTGATACTTGATCCGTCGGCAGCATGTGGCTGTGGAGGCCAGAGGAGAATTCACTGTTTATCCAAGCGACGAGGCGATTGAGCATTTTGCTTTGAAATATAACTGCTTAATTTGAACCACATGTCAAATGGCTGTCAAATGTGCCAGCCACATGACTAATCTCACTTTTACAGGCAGTTGTTCAAACCACACAAAGGTTTCACCCCGCTCTAACACTTTTCCTCTTCGCCACCATCGCACGTGCGTTTCATTTTGACACCTCTAACGTGTGATTTTGACCGGCTTGTTTATGCAAGTCGTCGTACCTCTTCCTTGCGGTCATCGCGTTGGACAAGCCAGGTGACGGAAGCTTGCGGCGAGCGAGGGACACACTCTAGGAAGGTGCTGTTTTTCTCCGTCCCATACACAACTTTGTCCTCAGTAACGTCCAGGTCTTCTCAAAAAAGAAAAGAAATATAGAGTTAGAGAAAACTTAGACTGTCAGAAGAAGCATGACAATAAAATTTGTCCGAATCACTTATGATTGAGAACAAAATTTCTATGAAAAAATGTGTTATTCCTGAAATTAGTTAAGCTTATGTCATGCAAATATGCTGGTGTTTTAGAAAAAAAAAGCCTATTATTTGGACTATAAACATGAAGAAATATGGGAAAATATTGAATATTTAAAAATGTTGAATAAAAATTTAAATGGGTGCTATAATCTCTGACTAAATTAAATGATTTTGTGACCAATTATAAAATTTCTTTTTTTAAATACTTAACTAAAATAATTATACAGTGATTTAAGTACATGTATATGAAATGATTTTATTTTGTAAGCATCAAATTTAAGTTAAAAAAGGGACAAAATGGTAATGAGTGGTTATGAAACGGCTGCAGGAATTTGGAAAGGGATGAATTCACACTAAGCCGCTATAAAATCTCTCCTTTCACACTTTAACAAAAGTCTTCAGCAAAGACAACTTGTCCACTAAGGTTCACTGAAAGGCTTAGAAAGAGGCGTCTGTCATCGCTCCACCACTATACACTCAGGTGTGTGAACAAATACAGACATGTCTCTTTCTGCTAACTCTTAAATCACCATTATGTCTTCCCATCTGTTTTGAACCCTCTTATTGTCAAAATTATAAACATTGCACTTGAATCCATTTTTATTTTATTTTTTTGGCTGTGGAAGGATTTAAAAAGTGGAATGAGTGCTTCTGCCTCTTTTATCCCATCAGCTTTCAATAATTGTTAGTTGTTACATGAAGTAACAACATGTTTGACTTGGTTCTGTCTTTAACTGTAAGTTGTTCCTCTCCACCTTTTCAGCTACAATTTTTTTGCTGAAATACTTACACCTTGACTTTTATTTTTTTTTTAAACAAAGAAGCAAGGAACACCAGCAGGGTTTGTGCATCAAACTTGGTGCACAGTTTGATGCACCAAAATACATTCAAGATCTGTAGTTGTGGCATCAGGTCTTCTGGTTTTGTGTCTGATTTGCATCACAAAACCAGAACAACCAGCTTCTATGCATCTCAAACCTGGAACAAACAGCTAAAACACTGAATTTCTTTAAATAAAGGCAAAAAACCCACATCTTTAACGATGCCTTTAATTAGTAGCTAGTCAAACATTGTCTGATTATCATGTAAAGCACTTTAAACTGCCTTGTTGTAGAAAAAGTGTCAATAAACATGACATGACTGAATGCTGTCAGCAATACTCTAAATGTCACTCAATTTTGAGGGAGTAATCTAGTGTGTTTTGAGGGGTGGAATGAAGGATATGGGTGGATGCAGACATTACAGTCACACAGAAGTCTAACATTTGCATAGGTGGATAGAAATTCATTTTGCAGTTTAATTTGTTTTCCAGAGCACAGGAAGATTAATGCAGCATCTTCTCTGCAACCTTTCGTATCAGAGCTACATTAATCAGAGCGCTGTCATGGAATGAGGTCAATGGTTGGAATACTCCTGAGTGGTTTTCCCTCAAATTTCCATTTACACAAGTTAAATAACATTCTCAAAGACTTCCAAGTTTATCCAGAGAAATGTGGGCTACATAAAACAGTCTGTGGTCTTCTTTTTACAAGCAAGTAAACAGTTTAGACTTGTGGCACAGGAACACCGAAGAGATATGAGTCTGTTTAGAACTACCTAAGCAACATGTGGATTGATTGCCTTATATGTGGCCTCTAGGGTTTTGTAAGAATTAGTCTTTGATGTAGAAACTATCTTTGTATAAACAAGTGTTTAAAAACCCACATTACAATTATCATAAAATTATCTACCATTTTAAATTCAGCTTGTTCCATTTTAAAAACAATTACTAAGATGAGACACATTTTGACCATTTCATCCAAAACTATTCATAACTTGAGGAGATTTTAAATTATATTATTAAAACAGAAACTTTGTTTGTGGTATTTCTCTAGTAGTCAAGGGAAAAAAATACACAAACATTATTTAAAGCCTTCTCAATAATCAGAAGAAATATATTTAATGTCTTTACAGCTGTCAAACTCTTCTTACATTTGTTAACCAGCTTTGTGAATGTTTCCATTTATATATTATACAATTTATCTTCAATGTGCTCCAATCCTCTAAGGCTGGAGTCCCTGCAATCATTCACTTCTGCTTCTCTCTCCATAGATTCTCTGACAGATTCAATTTGGACGCGTCGCTGGGCTACTTTACAATTTTTGTTTTGATTACAACCAGGAGAAACACAATGGGCTTTTAAAAGATTACTTATAAATAAATCATTTTTGGTTTGAACTGTATCCGTGTCCAATAACAAAAGCATTTTCACTGAAGTCCACAAAGAAGAGGAATGCACACTTACCGCTACCGTTCTGATCCACACACTGCAGCACCGCGTTTCCATGCTTGACGTCTTGCCTGCGGAAGCGACGTTTGCTGTTTGGAACGAATCGTGCACAGGAGGATCCATCCCATGCACAGTAAGGATCTCTGGCAAGGCAGCACTCAGCACAGGCTTTCCCATACGTCTCACAGCGATGCAGCTTCACCTGCGCCACGCCTGCTGCAGAGCCCACATACAAGGCTTGCTGTGTGGAGGCGAGAGAAAAAGAATGAAGGGAAACACAATATGAGAACAGTTTCTGGAAGGTGACAGAGGTAAGAGATTAGTGTACCAACGCACCCTTTTCACAGATATATCCAGAGAAGTGATTGGGGTTGGTAGCTGAAAAAAAAAAAAAATTGATTTGCAATGAAATTTGGTGGAAACAAAAGAACGATGTAAGCATTTGAAACATTTCATGAAGGGCTGGTTCCAGCCCCTATTTGTACTCACATGTCATACAGCATACATGACATTATAACTTAACATAAACCTTTGGAAATCTGGATATTTTTTGAATACATAGCAAAGTAAGGTGCATACTATCTAAATGTAGAATCATTTGTATAGTTGTAGAAGTAAAACTTACTTTAAAGACCTGTAGCTCCTCCAGTGTGACCTCCTCCGCCTCCAGACTGTTTCCACTATGTAGGGAAATTACCTTCAAAACCGTTCCAACATCTTCAAGAAGAACAGAAACACATTAATGTTCATACTGCAGGCAACAGAGCCCCGAATCCAACAGTTTTACCCCATGCATGGCCAATATCAGATTTTTTCAAGCAGATTAAGTTCACTGTCATATATGACACATATCGAAGATGGAAACAGTTTTTCCCATTAAGTTACCCTTGTTGGAGCTAGTAATAATTTCACTTAGAAACTTTTGAATTGATTTGCAGATGTTGATAGTGTATAATCAATAGTTACTTCAGTAAATGCAGCATATTGCATCTCTTTCTTCGCAACGCTCTTTCTTTAGTCAATTCAGGCCAGCTGACTGTTCACACTGAAGTCTGATATCACCACACTTAAATTCGAATGCTAAAAATCATCCCAATACATCAGATCTTCGCAAAAATAAATAAAATCCAAATTTATCTTAAGAATCTGTAGTGCAATGATAATGATGTCTGATCCTGTGTGCTGCATGTACAAGAAAATATTTTAAAATTAAACAGATTCACAGCATAACTCAACTGAACAAGTAAAATCTGATGTCAGAAAACCAAACGTGCAATAAATAACCATATGCAAGTCCTGCATTTTGAAAAAGGCATTAGACCACTTGAGCCTACCTGTACCAATAAACATGACATCATACTGCCCATCCTCTGCCTCCACTCTGTCAACCACTATTTGTTTCAGCTTGTAAGGAATGTTGGCCTTCACCAGCACAGGCTGGCGAAGTGCTGGGAGCACCGAGCGCCACATCAGAGGGTGGCTGCGGGCGAACTGCAGCACAGAGTCAGGGAAGTCCTTTGTGCTGCCAAACTCTTTGCCGGGCTGGTTGGTGATTTTACTTGGGCACTGGCAAGACGGGAAGAAGCATGAGAAACAGATGATGAGCAAGAAGAACATAAAAGTATTTATGTCATTCAGTTTTTACTGGCTAACGCATGCTAAAGCATGCTGCAAGTGAGAAAGAAATGGACATGTCAAAGCAAAACCAACAGATGGAAGAGATTACCATGTTCTACTCTAATTACAAATTCCCACCATTTTACACCACACTGTAAATGTTTTCCAAACAACCTGTAGCCTAATCACGGTCTTAAATGCGACTCAAAGAACCCTCATTAGAGTTTTATTTCACTGAAAAACTGGATAAAAGTTCATGACCACTGTTATGGGTTTGTAGAAGCTCCAGCTTATGCCACTGTAGGGATAGGAAATCTAATGAACAAAGTATTGGCAAAGATACTGTATCACTAAAATAATCAGGAAGGCTGAAAACGGTCCAAAAGTGAGCATTTACGCAAGCTATTGGAGTTCTAGGTTTGCTCATAATGCAGATCTGGGTTTCTGATGGGAGCGGCCAAAGCCTTTGTCATGCACAGCTACATTTTCATTAATCTTCCAGACAACTGGTTTGCATTATGCTTGGAGTAAAGGGTAATAATACTGGAATCCTGGCAGTTAGCTGGCTATATTTATTCTGCAGGTGGCAAAAGCCATCAAAAGTGATGCCTCATTTATCTTTTCTAAAGTTTTCATAATTTCACTCAGTCAAGGAGCGATACCTTTCCAAAAGCATTATGCTTTCCCACATTATTTTGTGCTTCAGTCAAGTTTTACAGTCATTTCAATGACTAGGTTTATTGTCATAGTCGTTTGTAAATTTCACATTAGAATATTCTGGATGTAAAAGGACATCAGGAATGCTGCGACCTGGCTCTCCAAGACGTGTTGTGCACCTTAAAATGCATCATGTCAACATGCAAGACAAAAAGACCAATTACTGGTCTTGTAAACACAGCTGACAAGAAGAGGCTTGAAAAAGGATCTCTAGAAGCTGCTTGGAGCACAGGCCACTAAGCAGGCATAACGGTTGTGGGTTGTTTCACCAAAAATTATAGGCGAGGTTATTTTTTGGTACACATCTGACCCAAAAAGAAAAAACAGAATAAGAAAATTGCAGTCATTATTTTTAAATGTGCATTTCCCAGCTTAAAATTTACTCCAGCACAAGTCTAATTTACAGTGAGACAATATTTTGTCTTGTGGGTGACATCTGGACAAATGAGAGTGAGACTGGTGTTTTGGAAATTTGGTTTATATGTCAGAAATAGTACTTTCTCAATCTAAATCCCTAAAAGTGCCAGCCTGGGAGTATAGTTGATTTTAAATAAATCCTTAAATGTGATTTTTATGTCAGAAATTGATTTTCAGGCTAAGTGAAACCTAACAGCTCTACATAGATTCAGGTCACTACAATGAAGGACTTTGGGGGAAGCAGATGACAGTTTATGGTTAAGATGTTTCTATATCTAAACTCTAGCAGGTGTGCAGTAAAATCTATCCCTGCATATTGTCAACTAAAGGATGAGCTCTGACACATATTTAAACAATGTGCTATAAAATAAAAACCAGATGCACATAAATATCTCAGGAGGAAAAAATGCCCTTAACTGCACTGGAATTTACATTTTTAGGAGGGGCATAAAATGTATCTTCTACTTTTCATAAGCCTTAGAGATAAGAGCTACACATTTTTGAAGTTTTAGTAAGATAAAATACTGACTTAGGCATACGTAATTGTTCTCTAGGTTTAGATTTTTAAGATTGATTTAAAATGTTAGATAAATATTTGAAATCCAGGTTTCAAAGATGTCAAACCTTGGATACGAAACAACAAATCTCTTCCTACCTCCTGTACCTCCTCACTATTATACCCTGATTTGCAGTTTTTTTTTTTCTTTCACTGTCTTCCTTCAAGTTTTTCCTCTTCGTCTGAAGCCAAGACATTCCTGTTAATCAGGGAGTCGGCGAAGAGACACCACAGAGGTATCTACTCACATTATTCATCTTTTGCCTCCTTGAGTGCTTCATTCACTCAGGTAATGAAGCAGAATAGCCCATGCAACATCGTTTTACGTATGCATGGCCTGCATACATGCGTGTGTGTTTGTGTGTGCAATGAGGCTGAGTTACAGCGCTGTGGTTGAGAGCTCCACTCAGTCAGGATGTAATCCAGGACAGCGGGTCTGTGCCGTGTACAGTCACAACAGCTGCACTTCCACTTACAGTAGTTTACTTTACCGATATGGAAACTTTCCACACCTCATATATAATGTTTTTTATACCCCTTTCTATCCCATAATGTTTTTCTTCCTTAGCTTTTGTACATACTGTGAACCTAATAAACTATTCCTAGAGTTTTTGGCTACTTACTCGGAACTGAAAAACAGCTTTGTGTAACTTGCACACGACTGTAGATTCATCAAAATCTGTCAGCATTTAGTTGCACCAGTGGTGGTGAAGCTTAAAGTGGATATTTGAATAGGCAGGCTACCTTAGATTTGTTTAACATTCCAAGAGGAAAGACTGGAGTAGGTTATTTAGCTATTTATGACTGTCAATGCTTTGTTGTTATCCAGTTTAAGACACAAAGATTGTATTCAAAACCCTAATCTCAGAGTTTAGAAGCCAAATGTAGTGAAATTGTCAGTTTTAGAAAATGTTGAGCATGTGCGTATTTATCTGTGAACTTACTGTCAATAGTTAAAAAAAACTGTCGTTGATTGACTAAAATGTATGTTGTGATGTAGCAGATGAAAGATAGAAATAATTGAATTTTAAAAAACTGCTTTAATTTCAGAAATTCTGATTTTTAACCTGAGTGTGTAATAAATCTGCAAAACAGCCGAAACACCAAGTGTCTTTAAATCTAGACTAAAACCAGCATGTTAGGAGTTGCTTTTGAATCATACTTAATGAAACATTAATCAGCAATATCTGATGTGTAACAGCAAAATGTTATGTTTCAATTGTTGACTGTTTGTTCCATGACTTATTATTTTTGTGATGTAAAGCACTTTGAAATGCCTTGTTGGTGAAATGTGCCAAACAAATAAAATTTGATTTGATTTTAATGTTCGTTTATTGAAGCAATCATTAAAATTGGGTGGAGAAAAACATTTCTATGCTCAATCTTCTTTTTTCCATAATTAGTGACACAAACATCAAACCCCAGACACACAGTAACCCTGTTCATCTCTCATAGTTTTGCTTCTACAAAAGACTTCCAGCTGACTCTGTCTTGCATTGGAAACAAACAAGGCCGCCACAATAATGCAGTAAAAATGTTTAGCGAATTAGAAAACTACAGGACAATCTCTGCTGTATAAAACTTAATGCATTAATATGCACAAATGCTTTTCCAATACAATCAATGTTCCATGCATAAACAACCTTTAAACCTGAAACTTGGAATACATTTTTACAAGCTTTTAACTGAGATTTATGGGCATTGAGGTGCTTTCAGTTTGTTGGATCACTGCTTTGCTTTAAAATGAGTTTCAACTTTCCTCTTGATTATCAAACAAAAACATCACAGTGTTTATAGTGATTGAACTGAGCAGTTTCTCACCAATTTAAATCCTCACCTTTGTACATACAGTTTACAAAAATAACCCTTTAAACATTTAGATTACTGAAATTATCAAAGTAACTATAAAAGCATGTCATCTGGATGTAGAGCTATGCTGCACCTTAATGTTGCAAAACACTTTACACCTTAAACCCGTCAACTGTTGTGTAGATATGTTTTAGTTAGGACTATAAATACTTGAAAAAGTAAGGTTTACTAAATATGAGCAAATATTTAATTGCAAGAAATATGGCTGGTGATCTGTCACTTACAACTCCTGGTCTTGGATAAGGCATCCTGCCTTCATAGGGGCCCCACTGATAGTTAGGCCCCTCTTTGTGAGCAAAGGGCCCATTGAAAGCTTCTCTGATGTCAGCCATACGGTAAACACATACAGCAAAACCCTGGAAAACATTACTGTAGAGAAAGAAAAACAACAATTACATAGACTATTTATATCATGTTGTGTGATTACACTCTAAAATCAAATCTACACCCGTTTATAATGGTAAGATGATGAACCAACAGATATATGGAAAATATAGAATCTGACATAATGTAAGGAGAAATCAAACCTATAAACAGCTGAACTCAAGTCATGGCAGTCATACTTATTTAAGATGTTCAAAATTATCTACAACTTAGTCTGGGCAGAGTTACTGACTCTTACAATAAATCACTCATAACAGTTTTGTCCAGCTCTCAAAGTGAGGTATCCTGCAGAGCTCAGATGAGTTTCTGCTCCAACTCAGCTGATTCAAATGGCTGAACTGCTTCCCCAGCATGTCGCCTCGCGCTGCAGAGGCTTGTTAATGACCCATTTATTTAACTCAGCTGTGCTGAATCAGGGAAACATCAAAGACATGCAGTGCAGCGCAAAATGAGGACTGACTTTGGTCACCCCTGAGTGAAGAGTCACGATCAGGGTAAAACATTGTTTAGTTTTCATTCACACTATCTGAGTGACTTAATGTCATTCAGTGGATGATAAAAACACAATTTGCTGCAGATGCGTTTACCTGATAGTGCTGAAAATTGCATAGATGTCCGGGTTTCTCTCATCCTTGGTCCGCAGCAAGAAAACATCCTCTGGTTCAAATTAGTAAAGAAAATATGTGTGATGTGAGTTTGATAAGGCATCACCACTAAATACTTAGCTTGTTAAGAAAGTGGTGGGGCTAATGAAGGTTCCAATCAAAGTTTCAATGGAACTTTGGGTGTCTCTTATGTGTCTGGGCTTTTTCTCACCCAGCTGGTTGAAGTGCGTGTCGATGCCATGAGGTCCAGGAACAGAACAGACCAGCCTGGCTTTTATGAACGTGCTCCACTTATTGACTAGAACTCGTTGTCCTCCAACATCGTTCTGGCGGAAAATGCAGACAAACAACCAAATAAACACAGCTGGGCATTTATTTCCAAACAGACATTATTCATGCTTTTGGTTTTAATTAAAGACCAACATGTTAGATTAAAGAATGACACGTGTGGACTCCGTCTATAATTTCAGGGTTCCTCATAGAGGCATGCAAGGTAGGGTTTTATCGGCATAAGAGCCCCAATTTTAAAGATAAAGATCTTGATCAATCTCATGCACATGGTTTGATAAATGAGATGTTATAAAAAGTCAAACAAACTATGTGTCCTCAAACCAACTAAACAAAATTTTCACAGATAAGTGCTGGAATGGAGGGAAAATAATCCAGAAATGAACAATTCTACACAAACTCAGATTACAAATTCATTCCTATCAAGTTGAAACTGATCAGAATATTCCGATTGGAATATTATATGATGCATTTTTATTCATCATATAATATAATCTGATTACTGTATCTATTTCCATGTAAACGTACCTACTTTGTAGGAGCTCTATAATAAAGCTGCATATTGAATGCTCTTCAATTTAAAGCTTAAATGAATTTAGTGTGTTGTAGTCCCAAAAAACAAAAAAAAATACAGGGGGAAAAGAAAGAGAGGAAGACACAGAGATAAAAGTTTTCAAAGGAAGTTAAAAGTATGATTTTGTGAATATATTTTTGAAAATATTTTTCTTCTGACACAATATACCGCTTTTCAGCCCTGCAGCTGTGTGCATAAGTGAATAAAAATGTATGGCGATATGTATACTTTTTATGCTGACTTCTCAAGGAACATATGGTTTTGTAAGACAAATCAATGCGTGAAAGAATGTTGCAGGACTTGGAATGCGTTTCGAGTCTCTGGTTGGGAAATTTGACAGCTGCATGTAGTTTGGGAGAAGAAAACATTTATCTTATAATGACACTTTCACACTCCTGTAGGGAAATGTACATACTTTAGGATAAATTTGTCCTTTCAACACAAAAGTTTTCAAGTGTCATAATAAAAAGACTTAAGTATTAAGCACATTATCCCCTGTCCTGTATCGTTATTTGTGAAGTAAATAGCGTGGTCGGGTTTTTAGATCTCATCACTGGCTCTTCAGCTCTGTTTAGGTTTTCATTGGTAAATCCCAGAAGGACTTAACTGCTGGAAGAAAAAGCAAACTCACAGCAAAGCTCCTCTGAAGCTCAGAGCTGGAGACATGATCATTTACTGTCTCAAAAATAAGAAGCGATTATGATATCTCACCACACACACTCGTCCAACTAGTGTATGGATGGCCTCCTCTTTGTCCCCTCCCTCTGAGGCCTTCTCAGTGAAAAAAAAATACACTTTATCATCGTCCCCGTCATCGTTATCCGGGATGAGGTGGGCAGCGATGAACCGAGGGTCTGGAAGGAGTAAACGGGAGGTTGAAAAAAGTCACAACCTAAAAGGAGAATCCTAATTTTAAATAGACTTTTTGACTTTCTATTGACATCTACCACTACTTTATGCAGAAAAAACCTTCAAAGTTAGCCGCTTTCAGTATCAGAGACACATTTCCATCATCTTACTACAAGATCATATCATTTGCGCAAGCTTTCAAAATAAATAAGTGACATTTTTACCATGAAGAAGCTTCTGGTCAGTCTCTGTTCTCATGGTGGTGCGACCTCCCATGCTCCTGAAGATCACAGAGTCTCTTCCAAGAAAATCTGCGGTCAGTCCTGTGTATAACTCACCACCTGTTGGCAGGGAGAGTCAGAGGTGGAGAGAGAAAGAAAAACATTTAAACAGTCAATTTAATTTCTTTGTGCCTGAAAACCAAAATAATAGTTTGATTTGAATCAATGGATGGATGACAGGAAGATTGTGCCCGGTGCAGTCAACCAGGACATGTTGACTGCATAGACCATCACAAGACCTCCAGAGAGTTTTGAGCCCTGACAAATAAATATGTCTGATGCAGGACATATTTCCTTAGTGACAAAAACAACATATTTCCTTCAAGTGAAAACCCAAACGTCAGGGTGAGGTGCTTGGAAGTAATCAGTGGCCTTGTTCTCACCTTTTTTTTTTCCCTGTCACAGCTGTTCTCATGTTCCTCGATTTCTGACACTGATTAATATAAGAACATTTAGCCACAAGCCTGAACACAATTGACTGAAAATATGAGAGCAATTATTTGAGCAAGTCTGTGTACAACTCTGTCTCTGACCTGTGAACATAAACACATTCAATAATTATGTCATTAGCAAATCTTCTGCCTAAACTGTTTAAAAAATATTGGAAACAATTCCCTTTTTAGATAATGAATTGTCATCCCAGAGTTTTTCTCAAGAACTCCATGTGTTCTGAAATATCAGCTGTTTTTTTTTTTTTCCCTGGATAATGTTGAAACTGAATCTGGCCCACAGATTGCTTTTGTACAACATGGTGAAAAACCCCCACAACATTTACTTTCTTTGGCAGTACTAATGCTATCAGAAACACACCCATTCTTCTTAAAATCGCAGAGACAAATACAATGTCTTTGTATAGCTTTGTTGTGATGTTATCTCATGAGCAAATATAGAAAGATAGACAAACTAATTAGTGCTGACCATTCCACATTATTTTTATTTTATTTTTTTGAGAAAGGATGAAGAAATGTATCAGCTGAGAGCTGATACAAATGAGTTTAACACAGTTTACAAAAAGATCAGAGAAAGATAAATGGTTGAAAGAATTGTACTTTGAAGCAATGCAAGCAATTTTAGTTATTAGTGGCACTGATTGCAATTGTTGAAAATCTTAAAGAAATCAATTTTCCGAGATAAAAAAAATGGAACAAGAAATTAATTTTATTGAACTTTGCCAGGAGGGAAAAAAAAAAAAAAATCACTGCATCAGTTTTTTAGTCTTTCGATTTGTAATCTGAACACATCACCGTCTTTACCCTGCATTTATAGTTCACATTATGAAATAACTCTGGCTATATGGACCGATCTAAATCTCTCACTATTTCTGCAGTGAGCTTGAACATTTGTGTGCCCATGTGGCCACTGTATATGATAGCTGGGGTCCACACTGCCAAATATTTGACTCGGGTTTTAACATTTTCCTGCCAAACACAAAGCATTGCTGGATGATTTCTGATGCTGGAATCACCCAGCTGTGCAGATGTATGCACACACAGACACACACACCCACACACATGCACACTATGCAGGCCTCCACCCTAAAAAGACCCCAGGATCATCTGTCACTGGTATAAATCAGTGTTCCTTCACAAGGTGCAATAAATACTTAATGACATTTCAAGAGAAACACCCAGAATTGTTTATTCTAGTGGGGACAGTTTCAAAAAGTGTGTGTTTCACCACATGTGAAAGCCAAGAAAAGTTTGCTTTTAACAAGGTTTTGTCTTATTGATATGACAAAGAACCTACATACAATATAGGTTTATTGTATGTGTACAATATGGTCATAAGTACAAATCTTTTACCTGTAAGTTCTGTCCTTATATGGAACAAATCTTGCAGGTAGAAGTTTAAAGATATGACAAATGCAGGATATAATGGTGCAAATGACTTGTACTTGGAAGTTGCATTTTCTGGTTTCCAACACAGGAAAATGTAATATGATGCCTACTAAAGTCAAATCGATGGCACTCCAGAGTCGTCCCGTGTTCAGTATGCAGTTCAGGATATACAAAACCTAGAGGTGTTGCAGGATGGTAGAAATCAGCTATTTGCCTGACCACTCACATTAAGCTTACCTATAACACCATCCACTTTCCTTTAAATGTGAAACTATATAAATAGAGGTTTTAAATCTAAATAATTTAATCTGCAATAGTTTCTGCTGTTCATTAGCAAGAGAAAGAGTGAAGGTTTGCAAACAAACAGGCTGAAATAAGTGGATCTTAAATAACACCACAGATCTTTAGTTCAGTTGATTTTGTGATGGATGTCACCTGACACACTACTCAAACACTATTCAAGCAGCGTGTTCTGCTGTTTGAATGCCATTCAAGTAGCATATTTAATTTCCCTTTGGGATCAATAAAGTATTTTTGAGTTGAATTTGAATTTAGTGGTTGCTGCAATGGAAAACGTATCGATGTCACATGTCTAAATCCTGAAACCCTTTTTGCCTTCCAACAGCTACATCATGAAAATTATGTGAATGAGAACAGATCCAAATTAAAGTAGAGTTAGCTTGAGTAAAGAGAACAGGTAGAGATCATCAAGCCAGGCCCAGATTGCAAACGTTACGTCGAGTCAATATGGTGATCAATTATATCATCATTTGTCTGTTATTACAGACTGCCTTTTAGAATACTGTAAACTTACTTCAGACAGTTTAAATGCTAAAATATGAACAAGAGTTTTTTTTTTTTTTATTTATAATGGGGTGGACTGGACTCACAGTTATCGTTGCATCAGTTTGCATCTCAATAAACCTGAGTCAGATATTACACCCCATATGGTTTACATACACAGTTAGCATTATTAAACAAAATAATAAAGTGATAAACACATATAGAAAATGAACTGTGACATACCGCTAAAGGTGCTTGTAAACGGAAAGCTGGGGTCATGTGGAACCTTTCCTCGTCCACTCTCCACATTCAGTGGGTTCATGGTGAACACGTGCTGGGGAAGAAAAGGCACAGTTACAAGTGTGTAAATTAAGTCCAGCAGGTGGGCCCCGAGGAGAACTCTATCAAGCTGATATTTATCACAGCTCCAGAAACGCATGAGAAATACAGGTTTACTTCATATGATTCAGATTACAGAGTTGAAATATTAACTGAGTCGTATATTCCTCACCAGCTCTTCCAAGTGGAAAATGTTTTTATTGACCGTCTACAAACAAGGTCAGCCCGTTGCACCACCTGAAACTGATTATCTTGCTAAGCAAAAGTTCAGCAGGTACAGCCGCAAAGCAGACAAAACGTATTATTTTTTTAAGACGTTACTGTAATTTTATTGCGGGGGAAGAGAGATTCTTCATCTTTGTCTCAACGTTCAGATTAGTCCAACTGGGACGTTTTGCAGTTTCACACAGTTTTTCACGTTTACTCGTCCTTTCATCGAACCCTCGCCTGTCTGAGAACGAAGGAGCCGTCTGAGATAAGAGGAAATTTAGGATTAGCAGAGCTGCCAGAATACAGACAAATTTCCCACTCAGTTCCCAGTGCAGATCAGTCCGGGGAGACCTGACTGCAGAGGAGCCAGCTGGGTAATAAAAGAAAACACTGCTATCAAATGAAATCTGCTGTTAAATTTTGAACTTTATCAACAGTAAAAAAATTATTGACAGTTGCAGATTTCATTGTTACACTTGAAAGACTATGAAAATGGTCAAATGTATTCTTGTAGACCAAAAAAAAACAGTAAGGCCAAATTTATCAATTTCTGCTATACTATGCTAGCAAGGTAACTAAATATTTTTTGTTTACAACAAAAAATATTCCATCGGAACATATTCTCTTGTCAATCATCTAGAGTAGTTTTCAGCAAATATAGAATTTACATTTAGAAATAAAAGACCTAAAGACACATTTTTAATCTGGCCTTTCAAAATGCACAGAAGGAAAATTAACCAGTAAGAGTAAATGATCTCTGTAGGTGAGATCCTAAAATTAAGCAGATCTACAACATTTTTTTAGAAATAATAAATGCAGTCCACCAAAAACTGATCACATTACCACAGAGTCGTACAAGAACAGACCTTAACAGCTGGTAGTTTAGCACTTGTTTCTTGTTACAACACGAGCCAAATAAGCATAAAGCTAATTACCTGTTCCGTAAAAGTATTTAAGAAACACAATTCAGCCCAGATCATAAAAAAGGTTTATTGAGTCCACTTTAATTAACTCATGTTCCTTACTTCACATACCAAATACATTACCATCATCACCAGAAGACAATATCGTGGTTCTGGGACAATAGACACTGGCACAAAAGGCAGATCTCACTTAAATTCATTAGTTTTACAGGCAAAAAGCTATTTTAAACAATAGACCATGCATTTTCACATGGATGCTGTGGTGTCCAAGCTTGAACAATCTGTTGATTCGTGTCAAGTTGAACAAGTTGAAGGAAATTCACCCTTATTATTTTCTGCCCATTTTGTGTGCGTCACCAGCACCAATTGCTGCATCAAAACACATCTTCAGAACGACACTGTCACCACAATATTTGACAGTTGTCTCAAGTTTGAAGTTTGTCTTGTCATTGTGGCCAATTAGCTCAATATTTATATTGTCTGATCAGAAAAGGTCTTTTCCAGGTGGGCAGCTACAAATGACAGTCATGCTTGAAAGTCTGTGGAAAGGGCGATCTTTCTCTCTTTATGGGAAATGTTTTTCAGTCACATGTGGATTGTGACACTGGTGTTTCAGCACGTGAAGCTTGGCAGCAGCAACATTTTGATCATTCCTGGGTTTTTTAAGGAACAAGTTTTATTTCCTCTTACAGTTAAGTCAGATGTTTGAAACTTTGCTCCAGCTGGGTTTTCGAACAAGGCCCTGATCCCAAACAAACATTAAAACTACTTTTAAAAAGGCTAACATTAAGGAGTAGCATAGATGTAAACCCTTTTGAACATTTATACACTTTTGTTAAAAGTAAAATAAATAAATAAAAAAATAAAAAGATAATACAATGGTATTTTACCATAGAAAGACTTTTTTTGTACAGTGTGGGCCAATAAGTTAAATGATTTTTAAGAGCTCTACCATTTCTACCAAGAAAAGTGGTGAAATAACCAGTGGTACTAAAAGCAGAAGCTTGTTATTCACTGATTTGCATTCTCCAGGTTATGGACATTGGTCCATATAAGAAAGAAGTATATCTATACTTGAGACTTTATGTATCATTTTGAAACTGAATGGATGGGAAGTCTGTGTCGAATTCAACCATGTCTATTCAGCTCTTTGTTTCCACTGAATTAGTATGTTGTGTGATCTTTCAATTCTGGAAAATAAAGATTCAAATGCATCATTAACACAATATTTATGCTGATATTAGACTTAAACGGATTTGTATTTAAACATAAACGATCCGTCAGTGCCTCCTTAAGCAATGCTTGGAAAATTTAGGCAGATGCTAGCAACAAAAGCTTAAGTTTATTAATAAAAACAGAACAAAGCGCAAAGACCTGGGGAGTGTTGGTTCTTTGTTTGTTTGTTTTAATTAATTTATCATTCTGGTTTTTCTGGTTATAGATCTACATGGTTAAAACATTTTATTCTGGTATTCTAAATAAATTCAGATGCAACACTTTGCAAAAATACTCCTCCTGGTTCCCGATGGCCCCACCTCACAGCAGCTAACAGATGCAAAACCTCGACAGGGTTTTTAATTTCAAAGCTGTAACTCATGCTGCCCACTGCAGTGAATTATGTGGCACAAAGCTCAGCAAATCAGCGCACGATGAAAGGGGCAGAAAGGGAAACCTCAATGAATACATCCACAACAGGGCCAGGTGCAAAATCCAATGTGTTCTTGTCTGTCCGGCGTCACCTTCTCATTACACCTCATTAGGACCAACGCTTACTCTTTATCCTGAACAGGATCTTTACTAGTCTCCTAGTGAAAATAAATCTGCCCACATCTTTTGTTCTGACTGAGGAAATGAAAAAAACTTAATAAAATACTGAAGCAGGGAGGGGGGAACACGGGGTCTTTTTGACTTAACTCACTGGTTGGTCAAACTGACTTAATGAACTTGGTCCACATCCTCAGACTGTGTGACTTTTTAGGTCAAGAAAGGGTCGCTTTGGATAAAAGCCCTTTTGTTCCCAGTCTTTCTTCCTCCACTTCAATGCCACCAGAGTACCAGGCTGTCTGTACCAGAAACGTCTCGGTGCGATCAAACGCGGTCTACTTCAGGAGAAAAGTAGGAATGGAAGGTGACAGGAGCAACTATAAAACTCTGACTTTGATACAAACCCATGTGACAAATTAAAGTGCCCTGGCCGTGAACTCTGTTTCTCAGTCCATGTTCCTCTCATAAACAATAGAGCATTGTTACACGGTGGGCGAGTCCTTCATTGAGCAGAGATCACAGGGGAGATGATGACATTGAAGTCAGCTGCTTAAAAAAAGGCCTGTCAGAAACAGTGAACAATACGTGCAAAACCTATTTAGTTTTACATGTGCAGCAACACACACACTCGTGCAGCACAGCAGTACGTGCTGAGGAACATGAATGAGTCAAAGTGATGCGGCGCAGGAAAATTCCCTGGCAGTCTCAGGATGTTTAACTTTTTTTATTTGAGACATGTATAGCTTTTTAAGTGCTCGTCAAGAGGTTTGAACGACTTTTACAGGTAGAGAAGTGAATATGCAGAGCCCACCAGCACAACGCTGAAACACAAGCTCACACTGATTAATCTCTGAACTTGCAGAGCCTTGCAAAAGTGTCTAGGTCCAGACCTAAATCCACATACGAATCTGAACTCCAAAACAAGCTTCAAAATAGCTGCTCACAGACACACACTAGCAAAACAGATTGATTTAAAGCCATTATGCAATGAAAGCAGGTTCTGCTAAAATATTAGCTCAGGAAGACTGAATACAAATTTTCACCACACAGTTTAGATTTTATTGGAAGAACATTTGAAAACCATTAAATGTTTACTTTTCATTTCACAATTATGTATTACTTTTTTGGTCTTTCACATAAAAAACACACAAAATGCATTATTAGTGAAAAAAAAAAATCAAGAAAAGGTTTGTATTTTGTCATCATAATCTTATTAGTCATTCTGGTTCTTTTTGTGTTTTCAAGGATTTTATTATTATTATTATGGAAAAATATTTCGTCTTCCCATCTGGATTTCTCCTTTTAAGAGTGTACGGGTACACGTGTGTGTGTGTTGGCTGTGTTTTGGTCTTTTGTATGTTTTCACACTGCTCATTTGCTCATCCCAGATGAGCAAGAGTCAAATTCTCTAAGCATTGCTGCGTGTGAATGCGTGTGTCTGAATGTGTTTTCTCATGATGTTCCACGGGAATCGAGCAGCTCATTAGTGTGTCAGAGTCACTCGGGCCACACTCTGTCAAAACAAATACACACAAGTTCTGTGATACGGAGAAGGAAACATTCAGAGCTCTGTATTCAGTTCTGCCAAGCATAATACAACACAATGCTGTAGGACCCCAACAGCAAAACTATTGAGAAAGGTCACAACAGACACATACAGACGGTAAATGGTAAATGGAATGAACTTGTATAGTGCTTTTCCACTCATAAGTAAGATAGCTGCATTATTTTAAGTAAAAAACCCTGTTTTGATAATTCCCTAATCTCTGCCTTACAAAATATCTTCTAGCCATGCAAATCTAACACTTTTTAGTTATGTTAACTTTCTGTTAAAGTCAAATTCAGACACTGATCTCCACTCTGCTGGTCCGTCGATTCATGTCTGTCCATTCAGGTCCACTAGGACTCTGTTCAGACATGTGGATGCAGCCCAGATGTTTGAGTGCTAAAAGAGAGAAAACCTCCCAGTAGAAGTTTGACTGTCGCAATCTGCTGGACTTTGAATTCAGTTCACTGAATCATGGTTTGTTTTTCAGCTATTTATGCTAATTCGGATGCTATGTTCTGCTGATTTTCTCTCTTACAGGATTTACCCTGCCTATTCCCTCTCTGCTTTACTTTCTTAGTCCCCCACAGCAATTTCTCATCTGTTCATTTACTCAACTTTGTGCCACTACAAATACCCCTGGGTTAAGTTACTCCAGAGTCAGATGATCTTTTGTTCTTGCTTCATCGGCTGGCCTATGAAGATTCAACCACTATAGAAATGAACCCAATCTGAACAGCTCTCTAGGTGAACCGAAAAGATGTGGCGTTCCACTTCTGCTCAATGTGTTTATGGACACCGTGACAAAAAAGGGGCAAAAGGGTGAACAATCTGAGGCAAACGACGAGGTACAGAGAATAAGATAGCTTTAAAAATATGAATTTGGAAA
Source organism: Alfaro cultratus (assembly GCA_903066825.1). NCBI lineage: Eukaryota > Metazoa > Chordata > Actinopteri > Cyprinodontiformes > Poeciliidae > Alfaro > Alfaro cultratus. The sequence goes on along the minus strand of CAEFZX010014731.1, from coordinate 21,262 downwards.
AAGCTAAATGTTTCCTTTAGGATAAAGATGAACCTCTTCTGAACTTTGATATTGGTTATCCTTAACAGATCTGATCTCTGAACCATTTCAAAGCAAGACTAGAACAAACTTGAGATTTTTTTTTTTTTAAGATGAAGTCTCACTAAAGCACAAATTTACCAAGCACATCATCCAAGAACAATGGGGGCAGCCACCAAGTCCATCAACACAGACCCTAATGTTTTTTTTTGCTGTTTTTACCACGTCTAAAGAATGAATGTAGACACTCTTAGACTGACTCTTGTGGTGATATTCACCTTTAGACATTGAACTCAATCAAACAAAGATCAGCCCCCAAAATATTGAAGACCAAATCCAGAAGCAGCTTCAGCAAAATACCAGAGGGAGGACAACCCATCCAATTTCCAGTTTAGGATCAGAGAAAAGAAATACGAGATTGTTGTCGCAGTAGAGTAGACGCTACATGTTGGGATAGTCCTCGATGCAGCCATCAAGGCTTCAATTTACATTAGTCTTTAACCTGTTCTAACAATATTAGAAATAACTTTCAGAAATGCTGCTTGCATTTTTCCCTTCAGAATTTGAACTGAGAAAGAGTTTTTAACAAGGAAACATTGAGCTTCAATTTCAGGAATTCTGAGTATGCAAACATTTACAGTATATTTCCCAACTCTTGACAGCTATTGTTTGTTGCAAAAATGTAACTCTTCTTTGTTCTTTTTTGTGGGGTTTAACACACAGCTCATTTCTTTTTATTTGTGTTTCAACGTCCATGTCTTTCATCATGTTTGTGTATGTTTCTGTCAGCATCTCTGCATATTTATGTGCTCAGTTTGGTGCCATTTGTTTTGTTTGACCGGCTGTTTGTGTATGTGCGTGTGGTCTTGTCCTCCTCATGTCGTCACTGTACGACGGAGGTTTATTTGTACGTCTGTGACTCTCCTCAGGCAGTCGTGTCGCTCACCGTGGGGACTCTAGCTTATGTCCGTCTATAAGTGTAAGGTTGTGGTTAAGAGTCCCAGAGGAAGGCCCTCACAGACTCATAGATGAATACCACATGATCATAATTAATTAAGACACTGGTTTTACTAAGACCTTTTTGTAAATAACGCCATTTTTAGAAAAATTAAGATTTCAGTCTCATAACACACACACACACACACAAAAAAAACTTTGTATGGCTTTGAAATCCCTGTTCTCTGTAGCCAGATATCACTCTTGTCCATCATGAGGGTGTGTTTAGTGTTTAATGGACTAGAATGCTGTCAAACACACTCTTTTGTTCTTATCCCGTAAAAATACTGTGGGGATTAGCTAATACGGAATAACAACAAAGTCTCCAATACTAACAGATTTTGACAAAGCTGTGTGAAGAAAAGCCTTGTTCTTCACTTCACCAGCTGCTTTCAAATGAATAAAATCCACAGTTCTCACACAGTTTTATAGATTTTCATGTGAAATTTTGTGGCATTAGACAACATTGCAACAACACTGGTTGCACCAGTGGGCTGATGTGAGAGCATTAGAAAGTAAATGGGTATATCTGCCCCTAACAGAGATGAAACGCCTACGAGGTTAAAGGTCATCCCACCCAGTGTCCAGTCGGAGTGCCTTGGAGACTCATTTCCTGGGAGAGGTCACACAAACAGGCAGTTGTGTGTTCGCCAGTAAACGATTGGTTCAATAAATGGACAGGCTACCTTTGGTGCTCTTCTGTCAAATAGCACAGTGCTTTTAACCCTTACCCTTTACTTTGTACACCACTGATTTCAACTACAACTGTAATATCTCATGGAAGAAATTCTCAGACAATACTGCAAGTTAGGGATGGGAGGGGGAGTACAGAAGACTGGTGGAGGACTTTATGGAGTGGTGCAGGAAGAATAGATGTCAGCTCAAAATCACTAAAACAAAGGAGCTGTAATGAGGGCAACGCCTTCATTACATCTCATTTCCATAGATGGTAAGGATGCAGAAGTGGTCAGCACATACAAGTACCTGTGTGTACATCTGGACAAAAGGTTGAACTGGTTAGCAAATACAACACAAGGTGTGTTTTGAGAGGAGACTTGCCCTTTTTCATATGAGCTCTAAGCTACTGTGTGTGTTTTATCAGTCAATCATTTCAAGTGTAGTTTTGCATGCGTTGGTATGTTGGAGGGGTAAGGAGAAGAGGACACTCAGAGGCTGGACCGTCTCATCAGGAGAGCTGGCTCTGTGGTTGGTATGAGTCTGGAGTCTTTTGAGACGGTGGTGGAAAAGAGGAGTTGAAGGTAGTTCAGGAAATTACCACCCAGCTCTTGAACATGTTTTTCTCCCAGTAGAGGAGTTCTCTCAGATTCCTGTCAGTGGGCTGTTCAACTAAGAGGTTCAGGAATGTATTTATGCCACTGGCCATTAGACTCCACAATGTTCTCCTGGAGGAATGCTGGGAAATGGGAAAATTCACTTCTTGATTTTTTTTTTTCTATTGTCTTTGAGGAGTTTTTATATGCTTATTGGCCACTTTATCATGTTTTTAATGCTTTTATGGATATTTATGCATGTGTGTGAACAAAAGACTACCTCATAATTTCCTCTAGATAGATAAAGTACCGCAAACTGACAGAATTGACAACCTGAGAGGACTTGTCTAACTGTTGGAGTGGCTAAAGCGCACACACACACACACACACACAAACACACACACACACACACACACACACACACACAAGCTGGAGACAGAGAGCGTTAGCCCAACTGAAGAGGTGTGAGATTCAAGTCATTTTATGCACACTGATGGACAGAGCTACAAAAATGTAAAGAACTTGTGTCAAAAATCTGCATAATATGTACATCAACTGCAGGAAGAATTAAAACAAACAACGAATACTTATGTGTCTTTCATTCCCTATATAGTTTTAAACAAGCCTATACATTTTTAAAATTTAAAAGCTTTTGCTCATGTTTCCATCCAGCTGTGATGAAAATTATGACAAAATGTTTAAAAGTGGAAAAGTTCTGAACAGGTAACCAACCTTTACATGAAAGCTCTACCAGTATTACAGAGATTCTGCTGACTTGTTTTTTGTTGCTGTCTTTTCTTCTACTGTTCCTTGAAATCCACAATGAAAATGACAGATTGGAAGTGAAAAGGAAAACTGTACCAGAAAGGGAACACACACATGGATGACTAACTGAATACTTAAGAAAAAAATAACGGTTTACTGCACTCGGTTTCCTTTATATATGCTAACAAATCAATGCATTCGTTCGCTAATGGTTGGCATCCTGCCACTGCACTCGATTCCCTTGCACAGCTCTACAAATGTCAGCCAGCTCTTCCCTGAATCCAGATTTTGACCCCCTCCTGCTGGGTTGTAGCAGGAGTGAAAAACGTGAAGAACTGCCTTGAAACAACAAAATGCAGGATTGTTTTAATAGCTTCATTCAAAGGTTCTTGTCCTTTATCTGGCTTTGACTGTGAGCTGAGTGGATACGAGGAGGGAAAGCCGGCGCAGTTAAAAAGATGTATAGAGAGGGTTATGCTGTGGCTGAGTTGCCCTTAAACAAAACTCATGCCAGAGCTGCCTGTTGAGACCCCAGTGATTTGTACCCAGACCCCCAGCCTGTCTCAGTTTATTTTCTTTTTCCTTTTGGAAACTGGAAGCAAAACACACTTCTTTCAAGAACATTTCCCTAACAGAAGCACTTCAGTGCCACCCAGTAATTCTTCACACTGTCCAAATATCTCACTTGGACATCCTTCATGTTTCATTATATTTCTATTCCATTATTTGATCCAACACACAATGCAGCCTTGTACTTGACTCTGCTATACTAACCCAGAGTTTCCAAGAGTATAACATCATCTCATATCATGATGTTTTACTCAGCTGCTGCCCTTAAGATGGGTCATTTTCAGTCGAAATATTTCCCAGTTGAAGAAAAAGACTAAAATTTTGCATTCAGGTTTCATTAATTCTTCCTCAGCTTTGCAAATATTTGTAGGCCTCTTTCGTACCGTCAACAAAAGAAGCCTATGATTCTGAAGCCTCTGTTTTTATGAGACACTGAAACTGAAATGATATTAAACCCTAAACCTTATGAATTGCTGCATGTAATATTTGTTGTACTCTTTCTTACTCACCACCACATACAATAGCAGATAGTTTTGCATCCACAGACCACATAAAACATCACAACTTTCTTTAGTCACCCAGCAACCTGCGCACTAGCACAATGCACATAGCAGCTGTGGTGCCAGGAATGTAATGATAATTTTGTTGATGTTGCAACTTTGGGCTATTTGGAGCAACCAATCTAGCCTCAAATTCTCTGATCAACATGCTGTGTCATGCTTATTCTCCCTTTTCCACTTCCAAGTGTCCCCAGGTTGCACCACCAAAACCGTTCTATAAATACTTTATGCATAGCAAAAAAAAAAAAAAAAAAACTCTCGCATCCTTCTGAGTATTATAGGAAACCCATTGTATGCTTAATGAGTCAGGAAAACTTTGTCTATTCCTGCAAAGGTCCTCCATATTCTGTCAACTTTTGAATTTTGGGATGTGGTTTTGGTACGATTTAGTTTTCATGAAATATTTCTACATGTCTATAAAATTACATGTTGTTACAATGTATCAACTATCTATCATATAAAAATATGGCACCATGAAAAAAAAAAAACTTTTTCTACTTCATACATCTCCCATTCAACTGAAGTGAGAAAAAAATAAAGCTACAATTATTTTATATAAATGCTTTTGTTGATGCATCTTTGAGTTAAGGATATTTGCTCTCTTTAGCTTGCCAAAGTTAATTAAGTCTTTCAGATTCGGAGGTGGTCTCTACTCTAAAGTTCTCTTCAGATTACAACACAGATTTTCCTTCCAAAAATGTAAAAAAAAAAAAACAATAAGACAAACCAAAAAAAGTCAATCTATAAGTTTCATTCTTAGCTGTCCACTCTTGTAGTACCTTGTATGTATTGTTCCTCAATAAAGAACCTGCACTGTGAAAAGTGTGTAAATAAAAGAGGCTGATTTAATAAAAAAGGAAACAAATCTTTGACCTTTTAGTGTAAAAACGTGTTAAAAGCCCTATGCGTCGGCCCAAAGACTATGATTGCCATTTTTGTGGAAATGTTAGTGTTTTTTATCTTCTCTATTGAAATTGACATTTAAAGTTCACTCGGATAATAAGATGTAATACAGTTTAGCATACATTCACCTAAACGTGATTTTTTGTTTAGGTCATAGGCTTCCTCAAAAGTCCTGTTATTTGTTGCTCCATGTGTGTGCAAAGTTGTTTGATTATATCCATCCAGACAAAGAACAGATGCACAACGTTCCTCCACTTACCTCTCCTCTGTGGCCCACATAGATAAAGGCACACATGGGCTGGAATGCACCGGTACCACAGGCCAATAGGTGAGTGCGATTGTACGGCTGCAGGAGGCGAACAAAGTTGGCACACTCCGTCTGCAAAACAAATCCACACAGGCTAATTAAAGCTCTTTTTTTGCATCTCTGACATGAGTATGTCATTAAAGCGTCTGAGTGCAGAAAGCCCTTAAGTGCTCGCAACATATAAAAAAAAGAGGCTAAATGTTTATGTATGTCAATAGAAAACTTCTGCCCAAAAGCATGATGAAAGAGTGCTTTGTTGTGCACACAAACACATCTGGGCGAATAAAGGGAGAACCAGACAATACATCAAATCATAGTGACTGCCATCAAAATACAGATAAGCTAATTTCCATGGCCTAAATGATTTTTTTTTAAATTTTTTTAAATGAGGCTTATTGATCGCATATGTTTGCAGTGAAGGCCAAGAAGAATGTCATCTGATAAAATCTAAAAGTTTTCCAACTACTCAAATTTTGGATTGAATTTTGGACGGCAGCCATGACTGGCAAAAAAAACAAAAAAAAAACAAAAAAACTATTAAAATATCAAAAGAACTTCAGAAACAGAATGGATGCCTGTATGCAAGTGAAAATATGTCCATACTTTTCTCATAAAATATGACTGATAAAAACAGTCAATCCAGCCTGCAGAATATTTCAGTTTCCAGTAAAGGTTTTTGGAAAAGCAAAAATGCCACATTAAACACAAAAATGACAGAAGGCTAAATCACAAAAGATTCAAAAGTTAATGTGTTACTGAAACAGCTAAAAAAGGTGATGGACAAAGGCTCAGATAATAAATAAATCAATCAATAAATCAATAAATCAGTGACACAGAAGAACAGAACCAAAAGGCTTTATGTCTAAGGATATGTCATCATATTTCTACAAGGATTCAGATGAATGTGTTGGTATGGAGCAGCTATAAAAACAGCAGCTGACCAAAGATTGTTTTCTACCAAGAAGAAACTGAATTGCCAGTTGTCATTTCTTGAAGTTAAGCAAATTAAACTCATTTAAGCACAATTGCTCAAGTATGCGCTTCATGTGTTTGTTCTAAAATAGTTTAAACTGTAAACACAATGAACTTGTCTTCTCCATACTAAAAATAATTCAATTTGAGTAAAAACAGAATTATTTCCATGTTTAAAAGTTCACTTTGAAACACAACTGGTTACAATTACAATTTATTCCATTTTTAATGTAATTATGTATGCAAGTACTATAATTACATTTAGTTTCTTTTTTTTTTTTTTTACTTTTTCTTTGGATAAAAAGTGAACAATTTTGACTGTGGCTTTCAACTAATTTTAAATATTTTGGTGATAAAATATTTGCTGCTACCAGCAAAACAGACAGGAGAGACAGTAAAACAGTGGAGGTAAATGTACCGTCATATGAATTTATATATGCAAAGAGAAAGGTATTATTGGCAAATATCAAGGACTATACCTAAGAATATTGATGTTTTTCCATATCTTTTTTTTTTATCTATTTGCTCCTAAAGTTGTTGTTAGAAAGCTCTTCTTTATCATTTCCTTCAGTGCTTTAGCAACACTGTAGCCAGGACGCAATTCATGTTGCTTTGATTTGAGAAACACCTTTTATCAATCAAGTGGCACACGTACTTCAGACATCACAGGACAAAATCCCCATAATTTGCTCGTATCTGAATACATATCAGATGTCACTGAAGTCACATTTCAGTGACTTCTCTGAAAAGTCAACCACTAATGTCACCTTTCCTACAGATTGGCCAATCACAGACAACCTCAAGATGTGCAGACAAAAAATGCAAAGTAGACATTTGAGATTCTACATTTGACTTGTTGATTTGGAAATCTTCAGGAACATTTCTTTAGTACATGTGGAAATTGATGCTTACCGTTAGTAATGCAACCATGCATTTCAAAATGCACAAGAAGCCGTTTAGGTTGAGTGTTGTTTAATGTCAAAAAAGCTTTGGCACTGATAGTCTGCCAACCAAAGGAGAAAACATTGGATTTCGCTTTGTGTTTTGCAACAGGATGCACAAAATCCTGCTGAGCTGAGTGGACCCAACAAGCGTAAATCTGCCTCATGTTCAGCAAGAAAGTTGTCTTAGAAATCTTAGGTGCCTTGGAGACCAAAACGTGGAATGAAATGTTGAAAACCTGAAATATGTCTCCAGCCTTCCACTCAGGGATTTGGGGTATTACAATTCTGTGTGGTCTTTCAGAGAAGAAGTGGCAGCAGAGGAAGGGTGGTTCAGCGAAAAATTAAGTGGTTTGATTTCTAACACACTCAACTCTCAACTCTTCTGGCCAGAATTGAAAATTACAGCATAAATATCTGGTGAAGACAAAGGCCAGCAATGTTCCTTGTATTTAGCTCTGATTATTAGGAAAGATTTGGGTGACCACAAATATTCCTGCACAGAAATACATGCTACATTTTTTTTTATGTTGCCCACAAAAACCACATTGGCATGAATAATAGTTCTGACAAGAACAATTTTGTATCCAAAACATTGTTTTATTCCTCTTTTGCCATTTCAATCATTAATACAAATAAATATGAGTAATATCATATTGTCAAGTAGGTTTCCCCAGGCCTTTCCAATTTACAGCATGAAAAAGGAAGAAAATGTGTTTCCATCACTCACTCAAAAGTTCAGTTACATGTGAGCACAATACAAGTTCATCCCTGATGTCTAAAATCAGTAAAACAATTTCTGTACTTGGTTTTTTTTAAACTGTAATTCCATCTTAGTGTAGATCCGTATGAGTTCACAGTGCTGTGTGGAGATTCAGATATAAAACTGAAGTGAAGCAATAGTGAGCTTAATTGTTTTGGATGGCATAGAGCAGGCAAAGAATCAGTGTGTAGTGAACTTATATGGCAACTTCATAGCTGACGAAACCCAACTGTCTGGCCACATTCAATCATTTTGTGGAAGTTCGACTAACTAATCCAGTGATCTTGCAAACAGTGTGACAGTACTAAAGTTAAAGTAGAAGAAAAAACAAAGACTAAACCAAGATTCAGTTTGCATACATGACAGCACATTCAAATTTAAGTTGCATCAATTTTTGGTAACAATTAAAAACCACCTAGGTTTTTCCATGCTTAACTATTTTTCAATACAAAATATGTTAACTTTTTTTTTTTTTTTTTTTTTTTTTTTTACAAACCTCCAAAGAAAAAAACAGAGTGCGTTAGAAAATGTACCAAAAGCCGTCACCAAAATGGGCTATAATTAAATGATATAACATTAAATTCAACATCTGAAATCTGCATCTTTGGTCACATTTCATCCTATCCTTTACCAATGTTTCGAACATTTCAGCATATTAATGTAAAATCAATAAATATTTTAATCATTTAGTTTAATTCAGTTTACTTATATAATATCAACAATTCCCACAAAAGTAATTTGAAGGCAAATGAGTTTAAGTTCAACACTTAGCTACATAGCATCCAATCATATAGTCAGATTCACATCCAATTAAAAACTGTTCAATTCAGTCGTAGTTGTAACTTAGACTAATTCAGTTGATCAATTATTGCTAATTAATAAGAGGTTTTCTATCTACAGAAGCAAAGCCGATTGCATCGAGCAAATCTCTCATTCTGAGCAACCTTGTGTTTTTTTTTATTGTTTTGCAAGCAACAATGCTGTGCTCATTTTCAAAATGTCAATGCAACAGGAAGAATGCTGAAATTTGTTAATCACCGCTGCCAGGTAAAACTGTTCCTTTTTCGTCATTAATGAAATTCTTAGTCCCAGAGGTTCTGGCTGCCTGAAAAATGTACGAATAGTAAACAAGTCAATGAGAGAGAATTTTGGACGTACAGAGTGGTTTGGAGTGCAAACAACATGGAATAGAAAATAAGATTGATTCTGTAATGCTAGCAAGAAGCATATAAACAAATACATAAAAGCTATGCATGTGTGAGTAAGACCTGGACAGCAACATTACTGGATGAACTAGACCATCCAGTTGTTTGGTTTCTACAGCTATTTAAGTCTGAAATGATGCATTTCCAGAGAGGGATGGAGTCATGGCAGGAAAGTCTTTCAACATAGAATGAGATCATTTTTCCCAACACTCATAACTACTTCTATTATGTTACCAAACAAATAGTAATTTTAGTAAAGAAAACCTCAATTGAACAGGCTAAAGAGTTTTATTTATCATTTGCAATAATATCTACAATCTTGTTTTCTAGTAACTCTAAAGAGAGAAACAATGTGAAAAGCTTCTGCAAAGACCACAAACCAGTTTTTTCAGCATTAGTTTGTAAACAGACTTTAGAATTTGTGCGACTGAAATTCAACACATGAACACATGCATGCATGTAGAAAACATGCAAAATCCATGCAGAACACAAGGTTCTTGATATTATGATAAATATTTCTTATCATAATAACCCCCCCACCCCCAAATAACATGAATATGAATATTATAATTGCCAACTTCTACCTCCGGTGAAGAGGCATTTACGCAAAAGACATTTTTCTACCACACAAAGAGGGAACACAATGTGGCAGCTCTTCTGTGATGTTTTACCATAGAAATGATTGGATTACAGACAACAACAGTGTTTTCACTAAAATATTTAATTATATATAAACAATAACAAACTTTTTCTTTTTTTTATTATTTTTTTTTTATTAAATGTCATGGCTTATAAACATTGTAATACTACATTTTTGGTAGGTACTACATTGAATTACGCGTCTAATTTTCTCTGCTAGGGAAAGGAATATGTGCCCAACTCATTTTCAGTCAGCTTCCAAGACTAACATGCAAATCAATGAAATGGAAAGAAATGGAACAGGGAGAACAAGGCAGAACAAGTTTAGCTGAAGTCACCAAATGCCTTCCTTCTGCCCGGTATTTATTTGTCTCAGCAGTGATTAATGATTGTGGCAGCTGTGAGGTTTTGACTTGGATGCCAACGCCACGCCCCTGCTTTTTCTGCCGCTGACTTTGTTTATGTACTTAAATGCATGTACATGTCCTAAATATTTTAAATATATGTATAAACTTACCATTAGCACTCAAACCAACGTTTTGTATACTCTTAGTGCCATGTAAGACTCCAAATATCTCTTTTACATCACAAAACACAAACGTAAAACAGAACAAGGTGAAAACCTTTCACCTTTCAACCTCCCTTCTGTCTGAGTTAGATGTGCACAGCCAACACAACACATGTAGACCAGCGTGAATCTGTCAATGTTTGGTGTCTGAAACCCTTTCGATCAGTTTAAAACCAAACAACTGACAAAAAACAGCATTTGTGAAGGAATGCAGAAAGACATCGACATGCACATTCTTTTGACTTCTCTGATAAAGTGTTGTACCGCCTCTGCACACATATGCATCTTCTCCTGCATGAGTCCTGTGAACAGCATGTGAGAAATGCACAATAAAACTGCTATAAGACACCCTAGACACCTGCCACTTCAAACAAAGCTTATAACTTATATGTGAAAGCACAGAGGACACACAAAGTCTAACTCGTTCCAGATGCGATGCCCGTCACACTTCTTGTTTGAGAGCAAGAAGTTGCAAAAAATTTCATTATTTTTGTAACTCATTCAGCGTGCATTCACTATGCGACTGAAAAAATAAAATAAAATAGTTGTAAGAATTTTGTTTCCAAAACTAAATCTTACTCTGGATTTTATTTGCACCAACATTTTTTGTTGCAGCTCCACAAGTTAAAGGAGTTCAGATTTTTTTACATTTTAGCATGTTTCTCATTACATTCATTTGCTTTATTTAGTGTTTATGACATAACAACCGCACAGAGTTTTACTCTGCAGAGGAGCAACACATGACACTAGATATTGCAACACTTTGGTGGCTTTCATAAAAGTCTGCCTAGTAGTTATCAAGTTCCATAGATAATTATACCACAGGTCACCAGCGCTTGGGTCATGTTCTAGATCTAACCTAGTTTTGAAACTCTTAGTTTGAGATTTGTGAAATATTCACTCTGTGTCAACAGAAAAACTTAAACTTTTCCAAATGCTATTGCTGAAATCTTGTCTTGTTCTTGTGAACTTCATCTACCATTACTTCCTAGTTGAAATAGTTCACATCATGCTGTCATGAGAAGGTCCAAGAACGGAACAGTAATTCACTGGAAAATCTGTGAAATGTGAAAATAAATAGCAACACTGTTAAGAAAAAAAGTTGTTAAAAATCTTAGGAGAATCTGGGAACTTGGTGAATTTTTAAAGTTTCAGAAACATTCCAATAAAGTATGCATGTTGGAAATTAAAATAAAGAAAGTAGAGGTGGTTTAAATCTTTCATACATAACTACAGTACATTTGTAAGACATTAGCATCGGTAGATACTGGAGAAAAGAGCTTACAATAACTGTTAAGCCCCAAGTTTGTTTTCTCCATTAGGTAAACTGGTTTCTTAAATATAGTTGTTCCTTTAGGGATAGTTTAGAGGCCAGAAAACTGTAGTTTTAGATTAACTGAAAATAAAACAGTTTATTTATAATCTGGGTGGAGTTGAAACCTTGAATGCTTGAATGGCATATTGGAGACTCATTATGAATAAATGTTTTACTCAAGACAACTACACACCACTTTGTGTTGTTTTTTCACATTAAACCTAATAAAATCCATTGACCATGTGGATTTAATACTTTCACAAGCTGCATTTTTAAAAGAGGTTGAAAAGAGAAGAAGTGCTTACCTGTTCCTTCCCTGTGTGAATGCAGTCTTGTCTGTTTCCAGGTAACGGGGGCCAGTAGATCTGTGAAGGAAGACAAACCAAAGAGGCATTTAGGATGGAAGTAAGAGAAAAATAGAATTGGATAATTAATAGCCTCATAACAGGGAAATTATACAAACACCCATTTTATTTGACAATATAGCAAAATGTAATTGCTTTGGGGAAGCAATTACTAATTGATGGTAAAGCAATCAATTACCATCAATTGACTGCTTTACCACAACTTTCTGGTAAACAAAACAAACACGTACTCGGCTTTAGTATCATTCAATGGAAATTATTATCCAAAAAGATTAAACTTCAGATAAATCAAAAGCAATTTACTAAGTATATCACATACATAAGATTTTTAATGAGCAAAGGGGGAACTTCACGGTAGACAAGCCAAAGCTTTATAGTACGTACTGAGGTAATATTTGAAAATGGTACATAAAATTTGCAGGCATGAAACTGATGTAATTTCAGATGAAGCAATAAAGATTTTTAAGAGTCTTATTAAATTCTGTTCGGTTTTCGCACCCATCTTTAGTAGTACGGGGTTCTTTTTAAAAAGCAAACCTGTATTATGATCTCATGTCCAGGATTTTTTTCTGTTGACAAATGCTGGTCAGGCTCCCTGGTATGTAAAGATTATTGAATTTCCCTTTCTTTGTTCAAGAGTATGGATAAGGTTGAGAAACTGTGTAATAAGAATCAAAACTATTTATTAATATGACACGCCTGTTTAAAAAAACACATGCAGATATAAAGTAGGATTTTCAATATTTTTTTTCATCTAGATTCCCACTGTAACAGTCCAAGAGGCGTGAATGAGAAAATCTGTTGGATTCGCGGTGACGTGTGTGACATGAAAACTGTACCCAAGACACTGAGACTATTCTTTCCACTGCTGTCTGCAAATGTTGTATTAATACTTGTTGCTTCCATAAAGAAACGTCCAGGCCTGCCTCTGTTGAGGTTCAGTGACGTGGGTAAAAATGTTGTTTTGTACCGACTTCTAAAGACAATAAGCATTTGTCTGGTCCAGTAGGAAACTGCCTTTGTTTTGGCTAGTTGAGATAAAAGCAACCAGTTAGGGGAAAAAACAAATAACCCAGACTTGCATTAGGTTGGCTCACTGACTCCAGAATATGCATGGAGAACATGTGTATGTGTTTAGGGCTCCTGCCGTAGCTATAGGGACAGAGTGAGAATGAATCAGAAGCAGTAAAGTGCCTTGTTGGCCTCAAAGCTGAACCACATTCTCTTCTTGTACCAATTACACATGGATTTCATGTCAGCAGTAAAACTGTAAGGCACACTGTATATCCTCTGACATAAACTTCAAAATCACCAAAATCCTCCCAGTAGACTTGATGTAAATCAGAATAACTAAAAGTATCCACCCAAAATTGTATGAATCATTTATACTTTATGTTTCATTTGTATTAATAATGTGAAAACTGAAAAGCAAGAGGAACCTTACTGACCCAGCCTGGTAAGAATCAATAGCCCAGTCCAGAGGATCTGGACTATTGAGAAACGATTGCTTTGTGTGGACTGTGTTGAGGTTTTAAATTTTACCCATTCGGCCGTGACGTATGTAATGTGCCAGTTCAATGTTAAGAAGCTTACCACAAATTGCTTGCAATGTAAACAACTGTCCTCCACTGCAAAGAGAGGAGTGCTAACCCGAACAAGGCGACTGTTAAAGTTAGTTCGATGTTTGGAAAGGTGGCCGACACGGACTGAAAGGTTTCCTTCACTTCCTCTGCTGCCATTGTTAAAACTACAGGCAAACTGAAACGGCACAGAAAATTGATGCTGTTGTTCACACTTCTCTTTCTGTTCACTGATTGGTCCGGTTGAAAATCGTCCGGAGACGATAAGGAGTGCGAGCCCAGATTGTGATGAAAGCGAAAACCTTTTTAAAGCAGAATTATACAGGAAGGCATTGGCCAGGATAATATTTACCATATCCGTTTAACAAAGTGGTGTCCTTAAAAACATGTCGCTGGTAGTCAGTCTCAACTATCAATAATTTAGCAATCTTTGTCTGAAAAAATAATTTATATAAAACTAATCCGAGAAAATATACGTGGTTTTCCAAATGATTTCCAGAATTGTTTCAATAATTTTACGACAGTGCTTAGCAGCCTCAGCTTCAGTGATTTTGCAGATATGTGAAACTGTAAAAATTATTTTATGGTGAGAAATGTAAAAAAAAAAATTAGACTGAGCTGAAGTTAGGTTTATGTAATTTAATAATTATAAATTTAACCAAAAAGTTTTATTTAAGCTAGACAAACCCATCCGTCCTTATGGAGAAAATGAAGAAGTCATTACTTTTGGTCTCAAAATACATTGTTAAAGATCAAGGCTTAATTAAACTGAATGAGGCTGAAAAACCTGAAAGCATGCAAGACACGTATCATTAGAGACAAAATTACATTTGATATTCTCATAAAGTTTAATCTTTAAACAGAATAAGCTTTAATCTTACACGTAAACATTGACAGAATTCAGGGTTTTCAATAGAACCCTTTGATTAGATTACAGTGACTTTACAGGCAGCTGCAGTTCATCCAAAATACTGCTGACTGAGTCAGCACCAGGAAAATGGGTCACACCGCACTAGTCTTCAAAAACCTTTGTTCCTCTAATTTTCTGTAAATCAGTCTGAATTATAATGTAATATTTGAATGGTGCAGCATATTTCCATGCTTTACTTTATCATACATCTCTTTGAACGGGAAAAATATTTGGCAAATGTCAACTTCCACTCAAATTCTGTATAGAAACTGGGAGATCTTGATTATGCTGTAATCTAATATGGCAAAGTTAACATAACCTTGGTCAGACAGCTCCATCTTCTTATTAAAGGATTGGATATTCTCTTTTTTTCTAAAACTGAACTATCATTAGAGATGATGTTTTATGTTGAATAAAATGAAGTTAAAAATTAAGGTGGAACCAAATGCTTCAGCTCTCTAAAGATCATTATTTGGCATGATCCAGAATATTCCACACTAATGTGTGTGTACGTCATTGCATCACTACAAACTCTGACCTGGCACGTTTTACTGATACTGTTATACTGTTAAAATCCACCAGGCCCCAGTTTTAGGTCCCAGGGGTCCAAGTCATTGTGTTGCAATATTCAATCCATTGTCTAAATCTCTGGGTTTGCACGATTCAGGAGGCCAGCCAGCCTTCACCTGACGCTCTAGCTCTCTCATCATGCTTTGCTTCTGGCTCCAAAACATGCCGTTTGATTTCAAATATTTCTTTAATCTTTAAAATGTATAAATAAAAGACAGTCTTTTTAAACTACTGAAGTCTTTCCAGGGTGAGACACAAACAAGTCATGAAAACACACGGTCTTTTGACTTTAATCTGCTGCTGTAAATAAATTATCCAAAGAAGTTCTGTAGATCCAGAAACAATACTTTAACTTTCAGCCAAGATTAGAGCCATGATAATCGCCAATGCTTTAATGAACTCCATTTGCAAATAATATGCAACAAAGTAGGCGTAAATCTCATCCCAAGAAAGAGAAAGCTAACCTTAAGTTTTGTCAAAAGCTGGGACCAAATTGCACAAACTAAGCATATCCTATTCCTTTGGTTTTGTGCAATAAAACCAAACCCAAAATTGTAATCAACAAAGTTCCAACAGTGGTAGGATGTTGTTTGTTTTAGATATTGGACTGAAACACTAAAACCATTAAAACTCACTCAAGAAATAAGAAATGTGGTCCTCCAAGGAGAGACTTTAACTTTCAACACGGCCTCTGCTTTTATCAACACACCAGTTCCAGCTCTGTATTGCTTTCACACCGAAAGGATTCCTGTTGAGTTGAGCAACGCTAAGTGAGCCAGAACAGATGGCATCACGAGAATCACCAAGGTAGCACAGTTCACACTATTCAGCACACGTAACCAAACACTGGGCAAAATAAACGAGTTGTCTGGACGTGCAGAAACATATAAAACGTCTGTGACAGCCAGTCCTGATTCCAGGCCCATGCAGGAAAGAAAGACTGAACATGTTATTTATGCTGCAATAACCAAAGGTATTATATTAAATACCACTGTGTATACATTATAACACTGACGAAATGGACTATATCAAATAAACATTTTCATTGATTTACATGATATATTTTGGTTTTCATGCAAATTATAATATGGGAATTTATTGACTTTGAATTGGTGAATCATTTTCTTTTTCCACATTTTTGCCATTGTTAAAGCAACATCTTTATGTAAAACAATGAAACTACCAAACATTAACTATCTACTGAAATGACAGCTACATGACAAAAGTCAATAAATGGATAACAAACAACACTATAACTTTTGAAGCAATTACATAAGGTGGTTTCAAAATGTTACCAAGTTGTGATTCTAACTTCTTGTAACAGGCAAGAAGTGGCAGCAAGTGGAAATTTGATATCTCCTAGCAACATTGTTGAACATCTTGGATTATGAAAAAACAACATTTCACTGGTAATAATGCATGCTTTGATATTACTCACAGTACAAGTGGCAGATCATAGGCCAGATCCCTAGCTGATTATAAATGTCCTTTTTTAGAAGGTAATGTTGATTACTTTTAAAACATGAGTGTTTTCTAATATTTGTGAATTCACTGTGGACTGAGAGACAAATCAGGAGGCAGACATAAGTACGTGATATATACTTTTCAGTGTATTTCACTTCTCTACTCACACATTCAGTTTGTGTTAGTCAAGACGTTATTTTACTTGTCAAAAAGTGAACATTCACGCTCATGCATCTGTTGTTTCTGCTCCTGTCAGGAGCGCAGTGGGGATATCAGTTTTAAAAAGTTACCTTTGTTCACCACAAACCATTTATGGAGCACATGTAAAGGCTGCACTACTGTAAGGTACAGTATGAATACATGTAACATATGCAGCACATTTTCCCTTCAGCCAGTCTGGAAGCACATGCTGGTGAAATTAAATCTTGTTTTACACTGAACTCATCAATTTCCCTCAGGATTCAATCTTCTAAAAAAAAAAAAAAAATAAAATAAAAAAAGACTTGCATGCTGTTCAGTATAAGTTTCAGGACTCCACCAGCAGTACCTAAGCACATTTTGATTTACTCATCCATGAAATGAATTAAATTAGATAAAGAACACCATCCAACATAGGATTTGAATCTCTTACTGCAGTACATGTATGACATGTGTCATAATACACATGTTTCATAAGTTTTATTATTTTAAAAACTGACAGTTTAATTCACTAATCTTCACCTCTGGAGGGCTTTTTACAAGTAAGACATCTGTGGCTTGTTACTTGATTTTTATTTTCTGGCATACATACTAAATTTCCACATACAATTTTTCATAATGTCATATTACAGCCACAGGTTTTAAGGTACTTTTGTGGGATTTTGTGTGACAGATGAATGAAGCTGGAAGAAAAGAATACATGGTTTCCCCAATGGGTTCAATAATATTAGAAAGGTTAAAACAAAAATTTGAAAAGTGCTGCATGCGTTTTGTATTCAGCCTCTCTGAGTCAACACTTCAGATCCACCTACACCTGCAACTACAGCGCCACGTATTTTCGGTTTTGGTGTAAAAAGAGCATTCATAAAACATTGTCCCTGCTTACTCTTTATCCAATGTCAAGTGTGGTTAAACTTCATGTTGCTTTTCCACTTCATATTATGCAATACTTTGCACTGAACTATCAGATACAATTTCAGTAAAATAAATAAAAGTTTTTGGTGACATTTAAGGAATTCGAAAACTTTTCAAATCTTTTTGTTGAAAATTTGTTTCACATTCATGCAAAAATATTACATTACTGTATGGCCTTGACTTTAGAATTGGTTTGACAACATTTTATTTTCGATACATGATTATGTAATATATGATGAATATTTAAACATCCAGACTCTCTTTAGAAGAAGATCTGAATCGTAGTTTAACCTTTCTTGTATCTTTGCTGTTAGTATATAACAATAATAACTACTGAAATGATTTATGAGGAGCTTCCCCTTTACAGGTGTTTAGGCATCAGAAGAAAAACATTAAATTTGACATAGAATTGGCTAGAAGGTAACTATTCATAGAGCAAAAGAACATAATGCTAAGATATACACTGTTTATAGGGTAAACAGAGCAAAGGAAGGATTGATGGACAACAATACATTTACCATGAATCTGGGATTCTGTCATCCTTTGCTGTTTATCTGTAAAGTGATCTTTTGTTGAATTGTGTTTAATATTTTCCACATTTCACCTATGATGCAACTGCACTGATATTAAATGATATGTCTACTCAGGTTTGACCCCCCACTCCCTATTTGTGCATGATTTATAGCAGAGTTCACTTAAACAGATGTTCTGTATAGAAGAACAGTTCTGGGGGGAAAAAAAAAAAAAACTAAACCCACAGTGTCTCATTACCCGTATATCATCATTCTACAGACTGAGACCAGTTGCAGAATGACTGAAACTTTTATAAATAAGTGACTCAGTGTGTAATAAATATGCAATGCTATGTCAATCTTTACAACAGAAAACTTGATATGAACAAAAATATCCTCAACTCAAACTGTCTAAAGCATACTGAAACCTCACCTCTCTGGATTCACTGCTGACGGGACTCAGCATGAGAGAGTACAGGACATCTTTACCTCCCAGAAAGAGCCGATCACGGTACTCATCAAGAAGGACAGCGCTGAGTGAGAGCTGGCCGTCATGGCCGCTAAAGATGGACGACCTGTTGGTGGACAGCAGGTCTGTAGAGAGAGCAGAGAAAGAAAAAAAAGTTAGCTGGAGTTTGACAACGGTTTGTTGTTTTGATGTCCCTGTTGAAGGACAGAGGGACACATTTCATCACATGAGTTTTCCCAAGCATCCGTTCCTGCTCTCATCACAGTGTTTGGAACACAAACATGCTCTCAGCTTTTGAAAGGAAACATGGATGCAATTATCTAACAGCTCAGCATATGATGCGTCTTA
Source organism: Alfaro cultratus (assembly GCA_903066825.1). Taxonomy (NCBI): domain Eukaryota; kingdom Metazoa; phylum Chordata; class Actinopteri; order Cyprinodontiformes; family Poeciliidae; genus Alfaro; species Alfaro cultratus. The sequence goes on along the minus strand of CAEFZX010014731.1, from coordinate 2,138 downwards.
GTTTTGGGGTTAAGAAGTTAAGTATCAAGCACTGAAACAATTTCCAGATGGTCCTCTTATATCATCTTTTTTTTTTTTTTTTTTTAAATTTTCCAATTTATTATTGTACTACCTTTCTCCTTCCACTACCAAATGTAACATATTTTTCTTGGTCTTACCACAATCAAATACTCTTTTTTCAGAGCCATCAAAATAGTCTAATTTAAATCCTAAGACAAAAAGTGTGCACTGAATAAAAATAGATACTTAGTGGGTGCCTGTTTCCATTAAATATGTAAGTGCTGTTGCTTTGCAAACCAAATCCCAGCTTTCTGTATAGAGTTTGCATTTTTTCCCCAAGTATGCGAGTTCATTCAGGGTACTGCAACTTCATTTTTCAGTTGTCATGTTCCAGAGTGTGAGAGTAGACATATACAATGCCAACATGTAGTGTCAGTAAAACAACATCTTCCAATCATCCACAAGTCTTTTTGTTTTAAAGTTAATATCTGTCATTTATGTACAATACAAATAATCATTTTAAATCTAGCATTTCATATTGAATCAACCATACAGTGAAGACACTAAACACTTTTTAACACGTTTCACATCTGTGTCTATCTCATCTTTTCAGATTGCCTCTTCTCTTCAACATTTTGACTCCTTCTCTTTTTGTCAAGGTAAAGGCATGAGGAGAAAAAAGTTGCGCGTGAGAAGATGTCAAGTGACTGTCAAAGCCTCGCTGATGGAGATGCGGGTCTGAATCGACTTTCTGCCCATCTCTCATCACTCATCTGTACCAGTCTCTTGCTCAACCCAATACACCCAGGCAAACATGCTCAAGCAAACACGGGGATTGCGAGAATGGGGCTCGAGTCACTCAGCACTCGGCAAAGCATATTGACAGAGTGAAGCTCGAAGACCCCGTCACACCTTGTCCGTCACTGCGGATCTGTTTTCAGTAGAGATCTCCATTTCTCACCCTCACTAAGGTCCAGAGACATCAAGCCTTTGCTGTAGGCTCATATTATTTTATTTATTTATTTCCCATCAATTTGCTTGTTTTAGAACACTTGATTTATTGCATTAGCAGTCGGCCTTGTACCTCTGTGCAAGCGGCTCATTTGGAAGAGTCTCTACAGCCACCACCAATTATCACAAATGCAAGTATAGAGTGCCTTGTCTTTGTTAACTGTGTTAATTTCTCTTGAAATGGGGCAACATTAAGGAAAAAATTATCTGCGAGTTACGTGGAAGAGTTGATTACACATGTTGCCCTCATCCATCCATCCATTTTCTAACACCCTTGTCCCTAGTGGGGTTGGGAGGGGAGCTGGTGTCTATCTCCAGCTAACGTTCCAGTCGAGAGGCAGGTTACAGTCTATAGCAGGACAACACAGAGACAGACAGGACAAACAACCACGCACACACACACACACACACCCACACACCTAGGGAGAATTTAGAGAGACCAATTAACCTGACAGGCATGTTTTTGGACTGTGGGAGGAAGCTGGAGTACCTTGAGAGAACCCACGCATACACAGGGAGAACATGCAAACTCCATGCAGAAAGCCCCCGGGCCGGGAATCGAACCCAGAACCTTCTTGCTGCAAAGCAACAATGCAACAATGCTACCAACTGCACCACTGTGCAGCCCATGTTGCTCCCATTAAAAATGCAAAACAGCTTATTCTGAAATTTACTTCAATTGTGTAATTTATTGGCTTGGATGAAGACATAATAAGACATGAAAACTGTAAAGACGTATAAATATTTCAGCAAAACACTGCAACTGTTGGCAAAGAGAGACCTCATTAACCTTCTGGTGTAAAAAAAAAATAATAATGCAAAACTTGAGGTTTTAAGTAGATAAAAGGAGACGTTCAGCATTTGGTTAAAACTTTTATTAGGGTGTAATGTGATAAATCAAATCAGCAAAAACAAAACAAAAAAAACAACAGAAAAGCTAGTACATACAAACATTCCCTCATTAAACACGAGGAAGTGGTTGCTATTATGTTGTAAAGACCTTTTCGGCATTTCACACATTACTAATATATTTCATATATATATATATATATATATATATATATATATATATATATATATATATATATATATATATAAAAAAAACACAACAAAAAAATATATCAAAA